>SMDT01002881.1:600000-893045 GCA_005392925.1 Aquilaria sinensis | reverse complement strand
GCCCAACTTCGGCGGTACCTACGGTTGCCTTCCCCGAAGGGGAGGAAAGAGGAGGAAGGAAAGGTAGAAGATGAGGACTACGACTCCGACAGGCGGAGAAACCGAAGTCCGAAGAGGCGCCCTCCACCCTCTGCGGGAGTCATACAAACAATCACGACGGGGCTCCCATCCTCGGAAAGAAAAAGGAAGGCCAGGGAAATAGCTGTCATGGACTATCAAAGTCCAGCGAAGAAGGTATCCCGATAAGATGGTTCCACAGTCGTCTTCCCTCACGACGACCCACTCCTGATCATGGCAAGAATTGGAAACTGGGATGTGATCATGGCAAGAATTGGAAACTGGGATGTCAAAAGGGTATTGCTTGATGACGGATCAAACGCTGACGTCCTATTTTCACAACTGCTGCCGAGCTTGGGCATATCCATCAGTGATCTCAGGCCTGTCACTTCACCGACCTTCGGGGTAGGACCGTCTGAGTTACCCGTCCTCGGGTGGATCGACCTTCCATTAATGATAAGAGGGACTTCGGTCAAAGGATCAGCTGAGTTGTTTGCCTCGACAATGGCGAGGTTCATCGTCATGGATGTCCCCTCATCATACAACGCCATCCTTGGAAGACAGACGTAGGGAAATCTGCACATTCGCCCTGACGTGAGATATTTGACTGTCACTTTCGCCACCAAGGAAGGAGACGCAGAAATCTTCATAGATCAGGGCGAAGTAAGAAAGGTGTTCGTCAAAGCCCGAAAAGCCCCAGCAAACAATTCCACACAAGCTGTAGAAGCAGGGGCTTCAAAGTCAAAAAATGGCGAGAAAGAAGTTTCTGGCAAGGTAGAAATGGAAGAAGTGGAACTTATCCCAGGACGAAGTACCCGAATAGGGAAAAACTTGTCCGAAGGAGATAAGAAAAAACTTGTATCCTTTCTGGTAATGAATAAAGACCTGTTCGCCTACTCGCCGAAAGACATGCCGGGGGTAAATCCGCGCGTAGTACAACATAGCCTCAAAGTAAGTCCGGAAGCGAAGCCTGTCCGGCAAAAGAAACGGGGCATCTCAGCGCATAAAAATGACTTCATCAAATCTGAAGTCCAACGTTTATTGGAGGCAGATGTAATCAAGGAGGTCAAGTACCCCGAATGGCTAAGCAACGTGGTGATCGCCACAAAAGAAGGAAGCAACAAACTTCAGATGTGCATCAACTTCAGAAACCTGAACGATTCTTGCCCAAAAGATTCATATCCTCTTCCACCAATAGATCAACTGGTAGATTCAACTGCCGAATACGGGCTCCTAAGTTTCCTAGACGCCTTCAGCGGCTACCATCAAATAAAGATGGACCTCGAAGACGAACAAAAAAACAGCCTTCATCACCGAGGGGGGGACGTACTGTTACACCAGGATGCCCTTCGGGCTCAAAAACGCAGGAGCCACCTACCAGAGGTTGATGGGCAAGGTCTTTAACGACCAAATAGGGAGGAACATGGAAGCCTACGTAGATGACATGATAGTCAAAAGCAAGCTTCCTGTTGACCATGTCACAGACCTAAGGGAGACTTTTCACCAGCTCAGAACCTTCGGAATTCGCCTTAACCCCGAGAAGTGCACCTTCGGGGTAAATTCGGGAAAGTTCCTTGGGTACGTGGTATCAGAAAGAGGCATTGATGCTAACCCAGAAAAAATTAAGGCTCTGTTGGAATTCCGAACTCCTGCCACAATAAAAGATGTGCAGAGACTTGCTGGAAGAATAACCTCCCTCAGCAGATTTATTTCCAGATATGGAGACCGGTGTCGAGCATTCTTCAAAGTCCTCACTAAGGCAGCAAAAAGGGAGGATGACCTCGGGAGTGATGATCGTCCTTGGAATGAGGACTGCCAAAAAGCTTGGGAAGAACTCAAAATCTACTTGGCTCGCCTGCCCACTTTGCGACAGCCCTGTGAAAGAGAACCTCTTGTGTTGTACCTCACCGTCACAGAAAAAGCAGTAAGCTCAGTCCTTGTGAAAGAGGAAGGGCCGAAGCAGTGGCCAGTCTACAATGTGACCAAGTCCCTGCACGGCGCCGAAATCAGGTATCCTTTATTACAGAAAGCTATATATGCCTTGGTCCTGGCAGGAAGAAGGCTGCGACCATATTTTCAGGCTCACCCCATCATCGTCCGAAGTATCCTACCCCTTCGGGACGTCATGAAGAAGGTTGACCATTCGGTAAGGCTCTCCAAATGGTGTATAGAGCTTGGCGAACACGACATCACCTACGAACCTCAGAAAGCCATAAAAGCTCAAGCCTTGGCAGATTTCATTGCCGAGGTCCCCATTACCGAGGACAGCCACCCAAGTCCCGATGAAAATGAGCCAGAATGGGCTTTGTACGTTGATGGTGCCTCGGGCGCCGAGCACCAAGGAGCAGGGGTGAGCATCAGAGGCCCCGAAGGCCTGGAAGTAATGAAGGCCATTAAGTTCAGCTTCAATGTCACTAACAATGTGGCTGAATATGAAGCCCTCATAGCGGGCTTGCGCCTGGCCAGAAAAATTGGTGTCAGAAACTTGAAAGCCCATAGCGATTCCCAGCTAGTAGTTCGGCAAACAGCAGGGGACTACGGGGCGAAGGATCCAACACTGGCAAAATACCATGAATTTGTAACGAAGCTTATTCGAGAATTCGACACCGTGCGAATCGAGAGCGTGCCTCGCAGACATAACGCTGAGGCAGATGAATTGGCAAAATCAAAAGCATATACTGAGGTGCTAAGCCAGCCGAGCATTACAGTGCTGAGCATAATGACTTCGGGAAGAAGCTGGAAAGACCCAATAAAAACATATCTCGAAACCAATACGCTCCCCGAAGACCCCAATGAAGCAGCAAAAGTGCGGAGACGCTCCGGTCGTTTCTTTCTGATTGGAGAAGAGCTATATCGGCAGGGATATGCAAATCCGCTACAGAGGTGTGTTGGCGAAGAGGATATTGAAATAATCCTCCAAGAAGTTCACGAAGGCGCTTGTGGTTCGCACATCGGAACCGACGCCCTGGCAGCGGTGATACTTCGCCAAGGATACTTTTGGCCTACCCTGAGGAAAGACGCTAGGCGGTTCGTCCAGAAATGTGGTAATTGCCAAAGACATGCAAAAATCCAGAGAACACCCTCGGAGCTGGTGACTTCGGCAAACTATCCCTGGCCCTTCGCAGTTTGGGGCATAGACCTTATCGGGCCGCTCCCGACAGCGCCTGGGGGCGTGAAGTTCTGCGTAGTCGCAGTAGACTATTTCTCTAAATGGGTCGAGGCAGAACCTTTGACGACTATCTCGGCAAGAGAAGTGCACAAGTTCGTATGGAAAAACATAGTATGCAGATTCGGTATACCGAGGGTGCTAGTGGCTGATAACGGATCCCAGTTCATAGACAAAGGGTTCCAAGAGTTTATCAGCAACCTCGGAACAAAGATGCACTTCGCCCCGGTAGCTCACCCCCAAAGCAATGGGCAGGTGGAAGTATCTAACAGGACCATAAAAGATGGTCTGAAAAAGAGACTGGGGGAGGCAAAAGGGAAATGGCCAGGAGAACTCCAAAGCGTGCTATGGAGCTACCGAACAACGCCCCGAAGAGCTACAGGGGAAACTCCTTTCTCGCTCGTCTTCGGTACGGAGGCCTTGATCCCAATAGAGGTAGTGCGACCATCAATACGAGTGCAGGTATTTGATGAAAGTGGAAATGACCTCGGCTTAAGAACCAAGCTCGACCTCGTCGGCGAACATAGAGAAATAGCGGAACTAAGAAGGAAAGCTTTCCAGCAAAGAGTGGCCGCCGCTATAAACTTGCGAGCTAGGCCAAAAGGAATAAAAAAGGGTGACCTCGTTCTCCGAAAGGCGGAATTCGCACCCCGGAGGCCGTCACACGGCGTACTTCACGCGAATTGGGAGGGACCTTATCTGGTTCTTGCCGAAGTACGAAGAGGGGTGTACAAGCTCGGTGACGCCGAAGGCGTGGAATTAAAAAACACTTGGCATTCAGATGCCTTGAAAAAGTTCTATGCTTAGAATCTTGACGAAAGGGTTTACATTGTACAAAGTTAGAAAAATTTTCTAGCTACACGGGCTTCTGAAAGAAAGATTCTTGAACAAAAGAAATACTAAAATTCCGCGAAGATGGTCGCCAGAATAAGCATGGGTGTGATTTCCTGAAGTCCCTCGAGCGAGCATGTTCGGGACAATAGGAAATGTAAAACCTTGCGAGAATTTCTAAATACAAAGGCTTACAGAGAACCGATCTAATCTTCCGAAGTCTCTTGAGCAAACACGTTCGGGGGAAAAAGGAATGAACAATCTCACAAAAAAAGACTTAGCCAAAATTTCTTACAGGAAAGAAAAAAGTCTTTATTGACAGACAAGATCGGCTTACAAAGAAGAAGGACTACCAAGAAAGAAAGAGTACAAGGAAGGAGAAAAAGAAGGCAGAAGGGGCCTGAGATAAATTAGGGATTCTCGGCGACCCGAGAGCCACTAGCCCCTGCATCCTTTTCCGCCACCACCCGCGCCGGAAGAGTCTGAGGCAGGTTCAAGTGCTCGAGCTTGGACCAAGTCCACCGAGGTCCCTCAGGAATATTCAGGGCCTCCAGGAAAGAAAGGTCGAGATCTGGAAACTTCAGAAGAACTTGATGACGAACGAGACAAAACCCGTCTTGAAAACCAACTTTGGTCATCTCGTCGGATTTCCTCTTCTCGACCCCAAGATCATTAAGCTCATTCTCCAGGTCATCAACCTTTTTCCTTAATGCCTTCACCTTCTTTTTTCTCGACTCATCCTTCCCCTTCTTTGAAGAATCGACCTCGGCTTGAAGTGCGGTTTTCTCGGCCTCCGCCTTCGCCAGAAGAGCCGCAGAATCCGACTTCTCCTTTTGAAGTGCCTCATTAACCGAAGTCAGCTCCGCCACTTTTCCGCCGAGGTAAAAAATCTTCTGGGAGGAGTCCTTTATAAGTTCTTCTTTTTCCTTTGCAAACTCCTCCCGAAGGGCAGCAATCTCTGACGCCGAAGTCTGGGCCAGTTGAGTGTTTCAAGCAAGCAGGTCCGCGCACTGGGTCTGGTATTGTTCTATAGTCTTTGAAGCGGCGGCCCGGTACATCCCCTGCCTCGCCACCCGAACTCTAAGGAATCCGGCATATCCCAGCAGCTGCAGAAAAACAGAGGCAAGAATGAGACAAGGCAAAAAAGGGAAAGGCAAATGCTTAGAAGAAATCAGAGACAAAAAAGGGGCAAGGAGAGAAACACACCTGGGCGGCGTGCTCGGAAAGCTTCGCGGCGAGGGAGTCATCATCCGGATGAGCCCCCGCAAGGGCCCTGAAAGAAGCTTCAGTCAGGACCCCCTTTGCAATCTCCTTGGCCATGAGCGGGCAGTCCTCGGAGTACATGTCCATGTCCTCCGTAAAGGACCAAAACGGCTCCTTCGGAATCTTCCCCTTCGGGATATGGGCATCCCGAAGGGCCCGCTTCCGGGCATGCTCGGCAACCCAATCCGGAGGAAGAATCTCCTCTGCACGACAAAAAGCAGAAAAATTGTCAAACACAAGTAGCTGCCAAAAAATTCAAAAACTGAGTGTCTAAGGCACCAAACCTGGTGGCACTTCGGCAACGTCGTCGCCAGAATCCAGGGCCCCCTCAGAAGAAATCTCCTTCCCTTTCCTCTTGCGGCGATCTTCGGCAGAAGGGGCTTCCACCAAAGCGTCCAGAAGAGCCGCCGAATTAGGGCTTGAAGGAGCAACATCTGCACCGACCTCGGTCGAAGGCGCAGCAACGGTTACCTCGGGCTCCTCGCCCACCTCCTCGGAAATCTCCGGCATAGGAGGGGGCACGGTCTTCTTCGATCGTTTGGCCGCCGGAGGCCCCCCGCCAGTCGCCTTCCGTCTTCGGGAGGCAGCCTTCTTTGTTTGTTCACCTTTCTCGGCCTGCCCGATGAAAAGCGATCGGTAATAGGCAGCAGTATCGTCGCCCATCTCTGAAAAAGAGAGAAAACATCAGCGTAAGTCCAAGATGAAATTAAAACAAGGGGACTTGGAGATGACTTACTTTCGAAAAAATCCGCATAAGTAATGTCCTTCTGAAGAAGTTTTACCAGCCAGGAGTCCTTCCCAGCAATGGCAGGAGCCGGCATCTCGAGGTCCGTTTCGTGCTCCTTTACCACCTTCAACTCCCGAAGGACTTCTTCGGTCATCAACTTCCAGTTAATTGGAAAGGGGTAAAGGGGGCGCGGTGGGACCTCGGAATCCCAGTCAGAGACTGCTCGGATGCGCTTGTCAAAGTCCGCAAAAATGGGTGTTAACTCGGGAGTTAACAGCATCTTCGGGTCAACGACATCCATCACGAGCTTTCCCTGAGCCCACTTCGTCGGGACGTGCGACCAGGCCTCCTCCTTCTTCATAAAAAAGAATTTCTGTTGCCACCCTCGCCAGCTGTCCTTGTTGGCAAAGGTGAACTTGTATTTTTTGCTCCCTGACCCCCGAGGTAGCATGAAATAGAAGCCACTCTTTGGGATCACGAAGAGCTTGTAGTACTGCAGAAAAATGACAAAGTGTGGCTCTATACCGAAGACACCACACATACAAAGAAAAGCATTGAAATAGCAGTACGAGTTCGGCGGAAGTTGGTTTACGGCAATGCGATGGAAATCGCAGAAATCGCAAACCTCTTCGGCGGAGGATACCGAAGTCCGGCCTTCAGTTGGGCACGGAAAACAGTAACCTCGTCACTACGGTTTGAAAAGCTATATTGGTCCAAACGAGGCAACCTCGTAGTGACGTAGGAAGGAAGGAAGAACTTCTTTTTCCATTTTTTAAGTTTTGCAGAAGTGGTGCAGCAGGGGTGAGAAAGAAGGGGTTCCCAGCTTTCGGGAATAGGCATGACTGGCAAAAAACCAAGTTCGGACAAAGGCAAAAAGCTATTTCGAAGAAAAAATTTGGAAAAACAGAAGAAACTAGAAGCTAAAACCCACCAAACGTTTTGCCAAAATCCGGATTTGAGGACGCCGTCGTGAAATGGTGGTCGGAAAACCACTCTGTCAAAAAGCACCGCTGTGAGAGAGCAAGAAAAACACTGCGGCAGTTGAGAGACAGGAAAGAGCGAAAGCAAAAGCAAAAGTGGGGTTATGAAGGATTAAGGGTATATATAGGCCGAGGAAGGGTAGGCGAATCGACGTCATAAGTGCTGGGCGAAGGCGAATCGTCGCCATAATTGCCCATTTTGCATAAAAAGACACGCCCACTGTAACCGATGTAACCCTTTCCAATGACGGCGTGCCACGAGTCAGCAACCACGCCAAATAAGGAACACGCTTTCTGACGAATAGCGCGCCGTCCCAGACTGACACGCCTGGGCATGAGACGAGACGTTTCAGTGACCTACAAAGATTACAGAAAATAGGCTACCTCGGAGACACCAAGAGACAGTCTGTGCTACATCTACAGACAAAAGGTGTATCTTCGGCGCAGGTACCATGCATAAAGCCCCGAAGGGTACCCTCCGAAAGCTGACAAAAGCCAAAGTCCCTACTTCGGCTTCTAGGGGGGGCATGTGATAGCCGAAGGACTATCGCCTCTCCTAGAACGTACCTCCTATCAAAAGCATGCTAGGGAAGCCTGGCACCAACCGAGAGAGGCACTAGCACTGACCTCGGACTAGGCGAATTCCAGTGCCTCAAACTCGGGATTTAGCCTAGTACCCCAGAGAGCTCCAAAGGTGCAGACAGCCCCCTCGGGGGATTAAACGGATCGCCTTCGGGATAGAAGAATCAGCTACCGCAAGCAAGAGAGGATTTCCCGAAGGCGGAACCTGCGAGCTAGGCAGCGCCCCGAACTGCGAACATAACCCCCCAAAGAAGGGTGTTTGTCCTAGGGAGTGACCTCGCCCAAAGGACATCGGGAGTACGGTAGGAGCATTTAAGGAGCCTCTGACACATCGCCCACAGACGCACCATGTCACCTCAAACGACGTTCTGACATGCCGACGCCGCCCAAGCCTTGTCACAACCTGTCTCGGACCAAGGCTCGAGGGAGCCTACAAACAGCTACTTGTCCCCTGTGTCCAAAGGTACACAGCAGATCTAACCGAACACGTGTCACGATCTGAACGGGCCAGACACTTCTATAAATACCAAAGAACAGCCCCTTGTAAGGGGGTGGTCAGTCAATTGAGAGGATATGAACAGGCAAGGCCACTAAACCCCTGAGTGCTCTCTTTCCTTCACCTCTCAGGAAACTAACTTGGGCGTCGGAGGCTCCTCCCCGGAAAAGCATTTCGGGGACCTCCTAACATTTCCTTTTGGGCTCTTCAGGTACCACTCCCTGGGAAACCTCCGCTTCGGGCGTTCTCCTCCTCAGGAAGTCCCTCCAGACACCACCATGTCCTCCAGCGAAGACGTCTCCGGACATCACAAACTTCTTCTGACTATGAAAGGCTCTACATAAGGCCACATGACAACAAAGGAAGGCTAGCCTAAGGGCTATAAGCCTTAAGCCACAAAGGCCAAGATTTACATGGCACCTAACTTAAACTCTACGAAGGAGATAACAATCCTTATGAGGTACTATGACGCCAGACAATAAGGGCAAACTAGCTTAAAAGGTTCAAGTTAGGAATTCTAAATGGGCATATCATACCTAAGTCTGATAAAGGCTTAAAGCCCAATAGGGAAAGCCCTAGGTGATGCGATATGATGAGAAGGGGTGGCAGATTTGACAAACTATGAGCCCAAAAGGAAAATAACCAAATTAGACCAGAGCAAATGAGGCCAGCTTGGTCCCCAAAATCTAGCTTAAACCTCCAAAGATGAGGCGACAAACCACCAAGGGGTCCTAAGGGGCCTACAGGCTTAACTTAGAAATATGAGGACTGGAGATGACGGGTTTTGAGTTACAAACCCAAAGATAAAAAATTCTACAATTTAAACAGGCTTTCATAAAGTAATCACATATATATAACAATGAAAACATTAACCCAATCATTAAGATATGTGATTGTTATTATAAGATTCATGATTCAATAATTGATTGCACTTTTTTGGCCTATTTCTTATTTACAAAAGTAAAATCATATGCTAAATTATTGATAACAACCCGTCTCCCTTATATTCAAACAAAACTATAACAATTATAATCCATCATCTAGAGGACCCTACCCTGCTTTTCCTTTGTTTCCTCACGTTTTAATAAAAAATACACATTATTTTTCTTGTTTATATCAAAATAGATTGTACACATCATATTGTCGCCTTACAACACAAATTATTTAAAATATAGTAAAATCAGTTCTTATTGTTTTGATGAGACAGAAAATTTTCAGGAAAAAGTCCAAATTTATCACTAACATATTGGCCATTGAGCGATTTTGTTATTAAACTTTTTTTCCATCTCAAATTTATCATCCATCATTTTTTGTTTGAGCAATTTTACCACTATCCTTTAAAAATGTCAGTGGTAAATTTACAATGAAAAAAAATATCAATGACAAAATTGCTATATAATAAAAAATAATAGTGGTAGAATTACTCCAATAGAAAAATTGGATGATTAATTTGAAACTAAAAATTCAATACCAAAATTATTTAATTAATATGTCAGTAACAAATTTGTACTTTTTCCGAAGCTTTTCGATGGCAACAAGTCTTAACCGGTTGGTAGCATCGATCGAACACGCACAATTGCGGACAAGACAACATTTTAGCTTTTTTGGGCTCTTGTTTTGAAAAATGTCTTCATTGGGAAAATATTATATGAAGGAGACAAGAGCCCGAAGACAACCGTGGAGCTACGCCCACTGCTATATATCACCTAAGAAAGTTAAGGTCATGAGTATAAAATACTTTCGTCGCACATACTAATCCTTCACTTTCAACATGTTTACAACTTTGCCATTTGTTTTGCCTCCCACCTCCTCAGGCTTCTTCATTTTCTTTTCCATGCATTCTTCCTCTTTCTCCGTCCTTGTTTCCAAAACTTCCAAGCCTTCCCTCGACATGGAAAACTAGTACCAATACTATTAATTTGTGCTTTTAATCATTTTTCTTTGGTAAATCCTGTCAAGATAGCAAAAAGCCATTCCGCCAATTAATGGAGGGACGCTAGTCATTGGGATACTTTTCCACTTTCTAGGCTTTCTAGCATTTCAGAGTAGGTGTTTGTCAAAGCTCGTGACGTCATGTGAAACAAGTAGATGAGGAAGGAGAGACTGCAGCTGTGTTGGCCAAGTTCCCTCTCCCTCTGTTTATTTGTTCTGCTTATTACTAGTAAAATGATACCGGTACTTCTCATGAAGGAGACAAGCTTTTAGGATCAACTACCAAAAAGTCATTAAGCTCCTGGACTCTTTGCAATTTAGTCCCCTATATAATATTTTGAACTAGTAATCACTTATAATAATGTTAGAACAGACAATTCACAAATATTTTATCTCTAATTAATATCAGTAGTTAGAGAGAACCATATGCTCAATATATGATACAAAAAATTATTATTTTAAATTGATTTATATATCAAGTTTCATACTTATTTCCTATATTCATATACAAATTATGAAAATGTGTTCATATATTTTAATAAAAAAGAAGAAAATAAGGGTGAAATTATACAAATTTTTTTAAGAATGACTATTATACTATTCCTTTTAGTGAGAAATGTTATTCTATTCGTACAAATATATTATTCTGCAATATGTTATTTATTTTGTAAGATATGTTATTCATAAATTATGTATTTTGTTCAATAAAAGCAATGTTCTATTTATACAAATGTGTTGCTCTGTTGTATATTATTCATCTTGTAAGATGTGCTGTTTGTATTATAGTATTTTATTCAGTAAGATGTGATATTATATTTAAACAAATATGCTGCTTTGTAACATATTGTTTATTTAGCAAAATGTGTTGTTCATAAATTATTCTATTTTATTCAATAAAAATTGTTATTCTATAAATACAAATGTCCTGTTTTGTAATGTACTTAATTTCATGTCATAAGATCTGTTGTTCATAAATTATGTTGTTTGCTTTAGTAAATGTGTTGTTCTACTCATACAAATGTGTTATTCTATAATATATTATTCTTTTCGTAAGATTTGTTTTTCTTAAATTATGGTGTTTTGTTGTTTTATTCAAATAAATGTATTGTTTTTTAATATAAGTATTATTTATTTTGTAAAATGTGCTATTCATAAATTATGTTGTTCCATTTGATAAGAAGTATTGTTCTATTCATACAAACGGATTATTCTATAATGTGCTGCTCATTTTGTAAACAATACTATTCCTAAATAATGTTGTTTGATTTAATAAGAAATGCTATTTCATTAAGACAATTGTGTTATTCTATAATATGTTGTTCATTTTATAAGACATGCTGTTAAATGATGTTGGTCTGTTCAGTAAAAAGTATTGTTCTATGCTTACAAATGTGGTATTCTATAAAATAATGTTCATTTCATAAGAAATACTATTCATAAATAATATTGTTTGATTTAATAAGAAATATTTTTCCACTGAGACAAATTTGTTGTTCCCTTTAGACTAATGTATTGTTCTGTAAGATGCTATTCTCATAGACAAATGTATTGTTTTGTAATATGTTTTTCCATCTAGACAAATGTATTGTTGTGCAAGTATTGTTCCCATTAAACAAATGCGTTATTCCCTTTAGATAAATATTTTATTCTATGAAGTACTGTTTAATTTAGACAAATTTATTGTTCTATGAAGTGCTATTCAATTCAGGCAAATGTGCTATTTCAAATGCGGTGACAATTTTGTAAATATCATAAAAGTATAGATGCAGCGCTATACACTGGGTGCACTAAATAGTTATTTTTTATGTTTTACCTTTTCTTAAATAATTTTGCTAAGATCATTTTACATTAATTTTATTATATTATTATAAATTATTAAAAAATATTAATTATTAAAATTTTATATTTAAAAAAAATTAAAAAGTAATCTTATAATGCTTTTATTAATTTTTTTCTTTTTTTTTTAGATTCCTTAATGTCATTTTACATTACTGTTTTCTTTTATTAATATTTTAACTTTGATGGTAGTGATGATGGACTCATATTTTATTTAGAACCAAATATAGTTTTATTCTGTACGACTGTTCAATTCAGAGATAAGTGATGTTCTATTCATATAAATACGTTGTTCATTTCATAAGATGTGTAGTTCGTAGTAAGTGTTGTTCCATTTAATAATAAGTGTTGTTTCGTTCATATAAATTTGATATTTTGTAATATATTATGTTTTTTATAAGATGAGCTGTTTGTAATAAGTGTTGTTTCATTCAGTAATAATTGTTGTTCTATTTAGTAATAAATGTTATTTCAATTATAGGTTCTTCGATCATCAATCCCAAAAGGCAAATTGCCACTTTGATGTTGTCACCCTAAATCGCTCTAGTTGTCTATAACATCAAAGCTGTAGATCCAAAACAACTACCCGAAGTGGAAATTGGAAAGCAATAGATCAAATCGGTGCTTTCGGGGAATATGGATGGATGCCGACGAAGGATCTGCACCATGAGGTTCAAATCTTAGTCGTGCCTCCATGTACACTACAATCGGCTGCTGTTGCAGTCTACAACACAAGAGGGAAAACCAAGGCCTCTGGAAAAAATATGGGCAATCTAGCCAGATGGCAGCCCGAGATGACCCCAAGAGCCGATCATTGCTACAATTTCCTATTTTGGCCGGGCGTACTGAGCCAGTATCATTTTGACACTTTCCAAAAAGGACTGGTCACAAAACAAAAATAGAATTTGGCATCGATAGCAATATCTTCCACTGTTATTAAATTCTTTGTTACAAGACGATTATCATGAACAAGCTAAGAGATGCAGAAGCTGGACTTGGAATTGCCAAGTGTAAATGTATTGTGAAGACAGAAGGAAATGCATGACCATGTGAGGCACCAAAGGATAAAAATGAGTGGACAAAAGGAGGAAGAAGGAGAGAGAAAATGGTCAAAGGCCCATATCTACAAACAAAGTAAAAAAGGTTGTACCAGGCTAAAAGAAATAAGAACAAGGGTACAAATGTTGAGGAGCATCCAAACTTATACAGAATAGTGCAGATTTTCCCCCAGGGTACCAAATGTGTTACTGCATTTATATTTTTTTTGCATGAAAAATATATGCTATTATGGATGCATGTATGTGCATAAGGATGCTAATGGACATGTGCATGAAAAGTATAGACTGGGCATGAAACTGATATCATTATACATTGACATGAATCTCTTGTAGACAAGAATTTACAAGCTAAGTGTATTATTGCTATTGCACGTAAGACTTATAAATCAAATATATGTCCAAAGTGAATAAAATCCACATAAATTCTCATGCTACATTTATTAGGCCACTATATGGATATGCACGCATAAGACATGCTTTGAGTTTCAAAGCATGAAATGCCAAGAGCTCTTACATGGGCACATATTCATAAAGAAATTTTGTGAATTGAGCGTGCAAACATGATGGCATTATGAATTGCTTCTTAAGTGTATCATGTAGTAAAAAGTTATTGTGCATATTTAACTTGCTTTTTGTGGAGAGGATGTTGTTAAAGTTATATGAGTCGACCTAGATGAGCAGTAAAGCCTGCTTATAGCAAAGCAATCATGTTACTAATTATAAAAAAGTTGACCTGCATACTTGAAAAGCTTGGAAAGATTTTTTGCATGCAATATATATATGATTTCCCCCGAGGATGACCATTATATAACACACCTTCTCTTGAGCAGCAAAAGTCTCAAATTCATCAAGCACGCTTACGTGACGATCAGATGAATCATCAGTTACAGTTAATGAACTTGCAAGGTGCTATATTAACAATGCAATAGAGCAATGTGAAAAAATTACAACACGATTCTATGTCTTCTTTTTCCGTGGCTTCAAACACCCAATAAGTAACATTAGGTCAACTACAACCTGGCGGTGATTTGGATTCAGGACAAGAAAATGTTGACATGGGTTTAATGCGGCAAATTTTTCCTGGTTCCTTACATAACCCTGTTAGTGGTTTCTGGTAGGCAAACTTTAATACTTTTTCTTCAGTCAAATACCAGCATGCTTCAATGTCAACATCTTAAACAGTCACATGACCAACTTATGGTACAGTCACAATAGATTAAACAACAATATTAATGCTATCAGCATATTGTGAAACAACTGTTACTTCAATTGCTGCAAGTGAAGCAACAATTGCATGCTCAGTTTCAGACACACCAGACACCTCTGCTACATCAAATGAATGAAGCAAATGATATCAAGATGAGCCAAGGGAAGCCAGGGGACTATCAGCACCTTCAAACATACCGTATTGGTTATACCCTTCCACGGTTAAAGCTAGGGCTCAGTTAACTATTTCATCACCTCAACTTTTAGAGGCTGCATCCCTACTGTTGCATCAAAATTCTTCCCCACAGGTCGATTGGTAGAACTTGTTGTCATCTATCACAAAGTTGAAGTATGAGCCATAAACAGAAAGAAAAAAATCCAAAAGGGAAGACTAGTCCCTAGAGTATGAGCCCTAAACAGAAAAAAAAAATTGAAAATGGAGGTTGGCTATGAGCCTTAAATAGGAAGCGTGGCTGACCTTACAAAGGCTAAAAGCCTAATAGTCAAAGGCCCCTTATGAGGTCATATGATTAAAAAGGAGGCTGACCCTACGAAGGCTAAAAGCCTAATAGTCAGAGGCCTTCATGAGGCCACATGATCAAAAGAAAGGCTGACTTTACAAAGGCTGAAAGCCTAAAGAGCCCCTCATGAGGCCACACAATTGGAAGGGAGGTTAACTCACAAAGGCTAAAAGCCTAATAACCAGAGGCTCTTCACGAGGCCACACGATCAAAAGGGAGCCTGACCCTACAAATGCTAAAAGTCTAACAACTAGAGGCCCTTCACAAGGCCACATGATTAGAAGGAAGATTGACTCCCTCATGACGCCACACGATCAGATGGGAGGCTGACCCTACGAAGGCTAAAAGTTTAACAGCCAATGGACCCCCACAAGGCCACACGATTAGAAAGGAGGCTGACCCTATAAAAAGCAACCAGAGGCCTTAAACAAGGCCATTTGATAAGAAAAGGGTCATTAGAAGGCTTGAAAAAGGTAATACAATAAAAAAGAAAGAATAAATCTTGGGTTACGAGTTCTAAACGACAATGAATTAAGAAGGAATAACCAATCCTTGGGTTATGAACCATAAATGGCCATAAATCAAAATGAATTGAAGATGGAAAGACTGGTCATAGGGGCTACAACCCCTAAATGGCAAAAAATTTGATGTAAGGTCCAAAAGGACGGACTATTTTATGGGTAACATATCCTAAACGATGAAACAAAAAGCCCAAAATAGGACCAATGATAAGGCTTAGAAAGAGCCTAAACACTAGCCAAAGTGATTAAAGGCCACGATTGAGCCCCGGGGTGACAGCCCTATGAAGTATTTGTTAACTTCACCAAAAGAAAAATGACACCAATAACACAAAAAGCTTAAAGGTTTAAAGTTAAAAATGAAAGATCCTTATATAAGGAAGCATAAGGGAATAAAACTTTTCTAATTATAAAAGCCTAGTATTAGGCCCAATTAGGGAACAAACCTCTTTTGACTACGGAAGGTTCTACACAAGGCCACATGACAACAAAGGAAGCCTGGCCTGAGGGCTATAAGCCTTAAGCCACAAAGGCCGAGTTTTACGTGGCACCTAACTTAAACCTCTATGAGGGAGACAACAATCCTTATGAAGTACTATGACACCAGACAGTGAGGGCAAACTAGCATAAAAGGTTCAAGTTAGGAATTCTAAACGGCCACATCATACCTAAGTCTGATAAAGGCTTAAAACCCAATAGGGAAAGCCTTCAGTGATGCCATATGATGAGAAGGGGTGGCAGATTTGACAAACTATGAGCCCAAAAGGAAAATAACCAAATCAGACTAGAGCAAATGAGGCCAGCTCGGTCCCCAAAATCTAACTTAAACGTCCAAAGAGGAGGTGACAAACCACCAAGGGTCCCAAGGGGCCTATAGGCTTAACTTAGAAATATGAGGATTGGAGATGACAGGTTTTGAGTTACAAACCCAAAGATAAAAAATTCTACAATTTAAAGAGGCTTTCATAAAGTAATCAAGGGTCAATGAGTTTGAAATGAGCCAATAAGTTAAAAAGCTAAAGGCTGGCAGACCAAAGACCACAAAAAGGACAAATTATCCTCAAAGTCTAATGATGGCTCATAAAGCGGAGGCAAAGTGAACAGGGAAAAATAACCCTTAAGGCCTCTAGGAAAAATGGCATGCAGGCGACTACACGGACAATAGTCCCAAGGCCTCCCGAGCATGGGACAATCACTAAAGGTCGATGCATACGCAAAAAGTGAAGAAGGTTCCAGCATGAAAAGTGAATTATATTCGTGAGACTTCTTACATGATCCCTTCCAAGCACTATGAATGACATTGACAAGTGAAAAAAAGGTGGCCAATAATTGCTTAAATGCATGGTTGAAAGGTTGAATCCCCTAGAAAATGATGCCTTTTTATTCTAGAGGCCCATAAAGTAGTTGGCGATGACAACCCTATCTTTATTGAAGTGGTGACAATAAGATTAAATGAAGACCTCCTATAGGGCTAAAGAAGTAGTTCAAAGAGTGGTAAAACGATCACAAGGAAAGAACAAAGGGCAAATGAGCCCACAATAAATGATAAAGAACTCAAAGTCTTATCAAATCAAAGACTATCAACATAAATCCTGGCACACAAAAAATGTGAAAGTTGCCACCAAATGGGTGTAGACCATCAAGAAGTCAAAATAAAACTACAAACTCAAGGAAACTATTTGGTCTTACAAAATATGATTTCAAAGAAAGGAATTCCTGAAAGCTAGGAGCTCAAAGAAGGATTCAAGAAGAGTTTCAAAAAGACTACCCTAGGTCATTGTTGGAAAAGGCAACACCAATGGCTTTGTGTACGACAAGCCTCAATTTGTCGGACAATATTGAAAACCATAAGAACTACAAGCCTTCGTAAGCACATTGCAAAGGCTTCATTAGCTATGCCCCATAAGTTTTGGGCTCTCCATGGACCAAGTAGAAAGCCTAACAAGAAGGTCGAGGAACTCCTTGAAGATTCTTAATAAGAGCTCAGAAATTCCCTTATAATCAAACACATTTAAAGCCCTTTTGCTAAATGAGAATTGAATATTCGTACAAAAGGAAGACCTTCTAAAAAACGCATTGCGCCTGCAAGAGGATGACAAAGTCTAATAAATCCACATTGGAAGAACAGCACTAATGAGGCTACATAGAAAAAAAAAAGTGCCACACACTAGATGAGAAATAGACATTCTTTGTCTAGCTTTGATGGAAGAATGTCTAGCTTTTTCCAAAACCTTGAACAAAAGAAGGTCCTGATTAGCTCTCAAAACCTTGGATAGATATAGGGTAATGCTTTCTAACAAACGACTACAACTACTTCTCAAGTTCTTTAGTCCATGGAAGTTAACACCTTGATTGCATTATTGGGTCTTGGGTTGCATCCTTTATGCGAGCCTTACAAGTAACTCAATTAATGACATATAGGCACTATTCAATAGGTCCTATATTTGTTGAAACCCTTCTACCTAGGCCACAAGCCATCAGGGGAGTACTTGACAAAGTGCCAAGTATTATTAGCTTTGCCAAACCTTTCGATGTCTAAACTTGAGGCTTTGTCGAAGCTTGATTTTTGAAGCTGAAACCTATAAGAGGTAGCAATCTTTTATTTCTTTGAGAATGATTTTTTTAAGAAAACTAACCCCATCCCAGAAGGTTATTTTGGTCCACAAAATAAAGGACACATAAGTCCTTAAAAGCCTTAACACTTTTTAGAAACAACTCGATCGAGTACAACATGAGCATCTCACCTGAGCAAGAATTGAATATGACAGTCTGAACAAATTCCCTCATGGGGGGTACTTTCCACATATGAAGATCAAAATGTCGGACTCCTTTAACCCCGCATTCACTAGGGGGAGGGTTTTTTTGTAGCTAAGACCCGAATTAGGCCCAATCTTTACCGAGTTATCAGGCCCTAGGCCTAATTAATGAATAGAGACCCAATAAAGTCTATCAAGCTTAAAAGCTAGGGCATAGTCCCATTAAACAATCTTGCTAGCTATATAAGTAGGGACAATCTTTCTCTCTTTTCCCTGAGTTCTACACTATGACTCTACTAACTTGAGTGTCAGAGGGGCCTCCCCCAAGACACACCTTTAATGCCCATTTTTTGTGTTTCTGTACATGGGTGACTGGAGCCAGCTGATGATTAAGGGTCTCTATTGTCGGTTTCAAAACCCCCTAGTAGTTTAACTATCATTTTCTTTCCTCATCAGAACAATCTCAATTAATTTAACTCTCTTATGAGAAAAAACATTAGCATGAAAAAAAAATCAATAAGATTCTAAAAATAAAAATGCAACCAATCCCAAAACTAGTAATTATTATCGAGCTGTCTAAGGTTTAAAATGTGACTATCCAATTTCCACATATCTTCAATTTCTAAATAATAATAATAATAATAATAATAATAATAATAATAAATCAAGAAAAATAATGAAAAAAAAGAAAATATGGAAAGCCTAGAAGGAGTCCTGCTTCTGCATCTTCATTTTAATATAAAAATGCCGAATGAATCTGTTAGCCCTATGATCAACCGAATCTTCTTTTTCATCATCCTCCACAACTGTGGGCAAAGCTTACAACCCCAAATCCCTTTTGCTTCTTTGTTCGTGCCTTCCGAGAAACCGAAACATCTACAGAGAAATAATGTTGCCAATATCTGTTACGGGCCCGAAGAAACTCTATTATCTAACTTTGTCCTGGGTTGACTGATAAGAGGCATTCTTGAAGTAGAATTGAATTGGTACTTTCCATGATATGACTCACAATAATATTTCCTCGATCTCAAAAAGGATGACCCTTTTCAAAACTTGTTACCATGTCTGAGAAGCTTGAAACTCCTTAGCTTTCTTGATCTCTTGAGGAAAATGAGGTAGGGAATGATTGGTTTCTTCATTCTTTGAGCCAAGAGAAGCGAGACTTGGCGGAGCGAAATAGACATCCTTTTGTGTTGCTATCAGCTGTAGAAGAAGGGCTTTTCTTTAGCCAAGGGAGAGGCAGAATCATAACAAGAATGCTTGATGGAGATAGGAGCTTTTAAGAATTGAAAAAGTTAGGGGAGTTCAGTGGCCAAGTTGTAAAAAGCAAATGTCAGTCGTCTAACTTACATCTTATAAGTTATTGTTGTAATAATATTCCAAAAGGTAAGTGGCCATTATGTTTGAATTCAGCGTAACAGGTAGTTTTTCTTCTTGTTTTTTTTTTCCTAGAGCAATCTTCGCTAGAAAAGGAATTTCGATTGCCAAACAGATGAAGATTTTTAAGTTAAAAGATAAAATAACAAAAAGATGAAAGATGGAGGAACAGAGCGAGGGGAAATCAGAAATTGTGGAAAAGCGATGCTAGCGACAAGCGTTTGCACAAACTGTCTCACTAAACAATAAAACACGTCATCATTTAGTAAATGAGAACATTATTTCTGATAAATCATGTAACCCAAAATCAATTGTTAATGAATAGAGATGTCTCATCACTAAATAAATTATTCACTAGCCCATTTTGTTGGCTATATGAAACTTTCTCACTTAATACACTCTGCACGTGTAGTTTAGTAAAGCTCTATTACTTGGGTTATTTTGATAATGACTGAGACAATGGTAAACGAGCTCTCAAATCATGTTGAAGCATCCAACGTGAAGCTAATTAATAATAGATAGGGAGACTTTATCACTATATAAAACATTCACTATGTAAGTTTTTGTTTACAATATTTTTTATCCACACCTTATTTCTCGTTGTCTTTCTTTGTTATTCTATTTTT
Organism: Aquilaria sinensis; assembly: GCA_005392925.1. NCBI lineage: Eukaryota > Viridiplantae > Streptophyta > Magnoliopsida > Malvales > Thymelaeaceae > Aquilaria > Aquilaria sinensis. The sequence continues at coordinate 873,113 of SMDT01002881.1, read as the reverse complement.
ATTTCCTTAGATCTTCTAGAAAATTGTTTGTGTCTACCACTTAGTACAATTCAGCGGCCTAAGTTTAAATCAATAAATGAATATTAAAAGAGACATTGTGCCTCACTCTTTAATCTTAAATTATGCTATTATTTTTAATATATTCATGTATCTCAATAATTGCACATTGTTTTGAAAACAAGAATTTATAATTTATAACCCTTATCCACTCATAAGTGAACGGTGTTATTGTTTGCAAAAGGTGAATATTGGTATCAACCCATGAGAAAGTGGTGAAATCAGATTGAAATTCAAATCCTAAATGCTCAATCACCGAATCTATAACAAAAAAAAGTTATTGAATTGAGTAAAAACTAAAGTTAGTTAGGTGAGTGCACTAATAAGGTGAATTGAACTAAAATGAATGAAGCTACTAACTACCTAATGAAATCTAAAATGACTAATGAATGCAAAAGGTTGCTAGTAAGGAGAAAGGTGCACTAAGTGAGAAGACTACTAGTGAAGTGAAATAGTTGAGATGACTATCTCCCTAGGATTCCACTATTTTACTTGTTAACTACGTCAAGTAAGGCTCCAAGGATATTAACTTCCTATGTAGTGTGAGGATTCAACTATCAAAACCTTTCTTTCTCAAGACTTAGTTTTGTTCACTTACAATTAACTATCGTATCTCTCAAGCTCATATATTAATCTAGGGTGGATTAAGATATAACCTTATTTCAATCACCTAATGGGTTCATGGATTACCTCTAACCCATAAGACCCATCATGCTCTACTCCTCATTTCCACATTCATCATTTCTTTTTCAAGATAGAAGTGAGATTATGAAGTGTGTATGGTAGCCAATCAACACACAATCATTAAGCACAAGAGTAGGCAACACAAGAGAATCGATATCCAGGAAAAACCTCAAATAGACATTAGATAATAAGTATCAAGAGTTTCATCCTAGGGAGACATAAGAAAATCTACTCCATAGCTAAAACATTAATAGATAAAGTACTAGAGTTTAAGCCAAACATCAAAATGCCAATACAACAAAAAGAATGAATGAAAGAACAAAATGGAAACCCCTAGTAGCTTAAGCCTCCTTGTGCTCCCAGACTTCTTTTGGCACCTCTAACCAAGTTCCAAGCTCAAGGTTCTAATGGTGGCTCCAAGCTCAAGCTTCCAATGGTGACTCCAAGAGAAGAAAAAAAGAAAAGTATGGTGAATGGATGAACAACCAAATCCTTGTTGGAGAAGTTCCCCTCTAAAACCATTATAAAACCCTGTTTTATGTTCTACCTAACTTAAGGGATAGAATACTTTGGTCAATGGAGTGCTTGGATTAAAAAATGAAGTAGGGGACCACCAAGATTTGGAAACCGGGCCAACGCATCGCCAAAGCAGAGGAATTGGTGTCGACGCATCGCCACAGTGTTGAACGGAAGTGATGCATCGCAAATGATGGTGCAAAAATGGCAGCAACTTGACAACGTTGGCGACGCGTCCTCGCCATAGGTAACGCATTGCCAACCCTTTTCTCCAGCTTTGACTTGTGCATGAGTCTTGGATTTTACGCAACTCGCTTAAGGGAATTAAATCAAGGATGTTGGATCCTCTTGTAAGCCTATGGCTGAAAGACATAGTATAAGCTATTTGCGCTGCAAGGCATAGCTCCACCCATTAAAACGAGCATAATTTCTAAAGGTGTGGCTGTACCAAGGTTCTAGTTTAAGTAGCAAAGTCTCATCTTCTTCATTCATCATTATATCTTTTGAGTTAAGCTAGCAGAGCGATGAAGCTTATTTGTGGCAATTGGTTCACTTTGTAGCTTCTTTGTTTTAGTTGCTTAGTTTTTCTAGGATAGGCATGCTAGGGACTAGCATTAGTTTAAGTTTGGGGGAGTTTGATAAATGCATATTGTAACGATTAAAGTTGTTGACTTTTTGACAACTTTGACCGTCATTTTTTATCTTGTCATGCCACCTTTCTTAGTTTTTCTAGCTTTGTTTCCTCTTCCGGCTGGTTGGAGTGCATTGTGGATGTGTTAGAATGAAGCGGGGTCAAGCAGAGCAAATTTAGGCGTGCACAGGTCAAAGCTGAAGAAAAGCGTTGGCAACGCGCCGCCAACGTTATCAAGTTACTGCCATTTTTTTTCCATCATTGGCGACGCATCACTGCCGTTCAATGTTGTGGCACAGTGTCATCACCAATCCCTCTGTTTTGGCCACACATTTGCCATGTTTTCAGATCTTGGTGGTCCCCCACTTTATTTTTGAATCCAAGCTCTCCATTGCCTAGAGGATTCTATCTCTTAAGTTAGGTAGAGCATAAGACAAGGTTTTAGGAGGGTTTTAGGGGGAACTTCTCTAATAAGGGTTTGGTTGTTCATCCATTCATCATGCTCTTCTTTTTCTCTTCTCTTGGAGTCACCATTGGAAGCTTGAACTTGGAGCTTGGTTGAAGGTACCAAAGAAAGTCTTGGAGCACAAGAAGGCTTGAACTACTGAGGGTTTCCATTTTGTTCTTTCATTCCTTCTTTTCATTGTATTGACACTTTAATGTTTAGATTAAACTCTAGTTTTTTATTTGTGAATTTTTTATCTATGAAGTAGATTTCCTTATGTCTCTCTAGGATGAAAGTCTTACCTAACATCTATTTGAGGTTTTTCATGCATATTGATTCCTTCATGCTTAATGACTGTGTGTTGATTGGCCATTATACACACTTTACAATCTTACTCTTATCTTGAGAAAGAAAGAATATAGGTGGAAATGAGGAGTAGAGCATGATAAGTCTTGTGGATTAGAGGCAATCCATGAGCCCATTAGGTGATTAGAATAAAGTTAGGTCTTAATCCATCCTAGATTAATATATGAGCTTAAGAGAAATTATAGTTAATTATAGGTGAGCAAAACTTGGTCTTGAGAAAACGGAGTTTTGATAGTTGAATCCTCTCATTACATTGAAAGTCAATATCCTTAGAGCATCACTTGACTTAGTTAAGAAATAAAAGAGTGGAATCCTATGGAGATAGTGATCTTAACCATTTCACTTCATTAGTAGCTAATTCTAAATAGTCTTCTCACTTAGTGCACCTTTATCCTTACTAACAACCATTTGCATTCATTCATCATTTTAGATTTCATTGGGTAGTTAGTAGTTTCATTCATTTTAGTTCAATTTATCTTATTAACAAGCTCACCTAACTAACTTTAGTCTGTACTCAATTCAATAGCTTTTTCTTATTATAGATTTGGTGATTGAACATTTAGGATTTGAGTTTCATTGTGATTTCACCACTTTTTCTTGGGACGAAACCCGTATTTACCTTTTGCACACAACAACGTCTTTCACCTGCAGGTGGATAAGGGTTATAAATTATAAACTTTTGTTTTGACAACATATATCATTACATTTAAGAGTGAATTATAATGAGTGAACAAAAAAAAAAGTGAACCATAATGAGATTTCCAACAATTATTACCATATCTTTTAATATTCATTTTTTGATTTAAACCTCTACCGGTTTCAAGGTCATCATTAGCCAACAATTCTGCATTTTTTTTTTGTTTTGCCTTTTCTCTTTAAGCTTGCCTCAACGCTTACAAAAAAATTCAATCATATTTATAAATTGCGAAATCAACCCAAAGAAATAATTAATTGCAAAATGATTCTTTACAACAAACAAATGTGTCAATGTAATTGATGAGCAAAACAATGAATATACTCTCTCTAATGCAAAACTACCGCAATATTTTTTATTTTTTATGGTCCCAAATCTTTGTAACAGTTTCATATTTAGTAAATTTCTTTACTAGACTACCCTTCAAACAATCATTGCAATATTCATTTTTTTTTTTCAATTTTCTCAATTTACATGTAAAAAGGGAAAAATGTGTAAACAACAAATAAACTTTCTCTGCTTTCTTAATATGGGATAGAGGGAGTAATATGCCGACTATGTTTTTTGAATTATTAAAGTTTTCAAACTATTAAACTCACCTTGCATATTACTAGCTCCATCATAACCTTGATCACAAATTCTAAATGAACTTAGGCCATATTCTGAAAGCATTGAACCAATGGTTACTTTAAGTGATAGAGCACAAGTATCAGTGACATGTCTAATGCCATTATATCTCTCCACAAAGGACCTTTCACTATTCACAGAACATAAAATGAAGGGCATTTGCTTTTTACAAGAAACATTCTAAGATTTATACATTAAAATCCCAAAAGATTCATCTTTAAACTCTCCAATGATAGCCTTAATGTTTCAATTGCAACAACATGTACAACTCCTTTTTGGATTGAAAAGGTGATCATCTGTGAATTATTAGGAGCATTTCTCAATACAACATGACCCACCTTTTCATTGTGTGCTGCACAGAAATGTAAACATTCTAAAAAATTTTCTTTGTTATTTGAATGTTCATACTCGTCATGACTACAAAAAGTGAATCCTTGTCATAATAGAGATTTGACACAATCAATTAAAGCGTGTAATAAAATATAATACTCCCTCTATCTCAAATTCTTTGCATCATTCACTTTTCGGTAATTAATATATGATTTTTTAGTTTTAACATTTTAATATATAAATGAAATACCTTTATATGTAATTGATAAATCAAGACTTATAGTTTCTAAATATATATCTTTTTTAATTTTTTTTCTAATAAAAAAATAATATAAATAAAATCAAGTTAAACTAGTCCAAAAAGTCAAATAGAGCAAAAAAAATGGGACAAGGGAAGAATTTATTTTTCAACTAAATTTTTCTAGTTATAAAAATAAGAACTGTTAGATTAAAATTATTTTATTAAATCTTGACACCTTTAAACTGCTAGGTTCTGCGCATTACCACCATCATGGTCATCTAGGCATTCTCTCATGTTCCAAGACTTAAATCAACTGCTTGTAAAAGAATTTGCACCTCCTTGGTTTTTGGTCTTAGGTTTGAAGAAATAACAACATAAGTAAAAAAACCACTTCCTCTTTTATACTCTAACCAATAATAATAGTCATCAAACCAATAAGGATTAAATTGGCATAATCTATCTCCAATATTTATTCATTGAAAGTAGTGATATGAAGGTTGAGAAGGTCATTTTTGAAGTTATGCTCTTGTAACTTCATCTCTTTGATTTATACAGTAACTTCCAACACTTTGTCATTCTCATCGATATGCCAAAAGAGAATTTCAAATCAATTTTCTTATATCTTGTGGTATTTTGCTTTCGATCTCCAAAACTAGAATTGGTACATAGTGTTGTTTCCTTAACTTGTGGTCATTTTTCCACTAAGTCTAATGCTTTGTGAACATCAATAGAAAAACCTCAAACCGAAGGCTAAGTGCAACCATTCCAACAATAACTTCCAAGTGTTCTACATACTTATCTGCAAAATTACCACTAATGTTTGCTCGATAGAGCAATTTTGTCACTAATATTTTTTATTCAAATTTTCCACTAATATTATTTGTTTGGAGCAATTTTGTCACAACTCGTTAAATTTGATTATATGGTGAATGGGAAAAAATGGAATAATGTAAGTTCCAATTCCAAGTTTTATTTACATGACTTTCTCACCCCTAAGTTTTTTAATCTATCACCATTATCTTCAATATGACTCTTAGTCTAGCAATTTCCTATACCCTCCACCATTCTCCACCTGTCTGCCACTGGCATCACGTCTACTTTTTTCACACATCACAACAATACTCCTTAGAATAAACTCTAAATTAATGGGGTTTGATTGATCTATGAATGACTAAATTTAGTGGCGCTGCAGTTTTGAAATAAATGATAAATAACAACAACAACAACAAAGGGTTGCATTGGCGACAATAAAGATGCTAAAAACAACAAGGCTTAACAATGGAGGTCTGTGGTCAAATGTAAGATTCTGACTCATTTAGGTGTTATGAGAGGTTGGGCCAGGTAGAGGTTAAGGAGCGAACATTCATGGACTAATTTAAAATTTGTGCCTTGGAATATTCTTTGAAGAAACGAAATATTGCTACCATTTAATGATCTATGACAAAATTGCTAAAAATAGGGGTAAAATCCATTAGGAGTCACCTAGTTTATTTTTTTGTCCTAAACGGGTACCTTACCTTCAAATTGTTCTACCGAGGTACCTACCTCTTATCGCGTGTCCTGTCTAACCACTTTCCGTTAATTTCAGAGTTATATCTAACGAAAAATGGTGATGTGGCATTAATTAATATTAAAATAAATATAAAATAGTAATTTTAGTCCCAAAACATTTCCAATTAATGATTTTAAACCTTTCAAACTTCCTAAACATCAATATCAAACCCAAAATTTTAAAATATTTCATTCTAACCACAAAAATATAAAAAACTAACCCAAATTAACAAACAATTAACTCGAAATTGGCAAACAAAAACCAAATCTAGTTTTCGAAAATGTCAGGAAGCTCAGGGAAAGGTTTTAATCCTATTGATTCGAGCTCGAAAGAGAGCGAAAGAAGAGAAATCGAAGGTTAAACAACAGTCTTGCCTCTCCTCCATTCTTCCCAGAAACCTCAAGCTTCCTCCCTCGCCGCCATCACCCCTATCCCCCTCTGCTGCCGACGTTTCGCCTTCCCTTTTTCCAGCCGACGCTTAGCCTCCTCAATCGCCGGCGCTTTAGCTTTCCAGCTGTGCCGCCGCCGCCCTCCACGCCGTGCCAGCCGCCGCCGTCTCCGAAAGTCTCCCACACCCGTTCGCTCCAAGCCTTGCGTCGTCATTTCCCCCTTGAGGTCGCCACATCGCCGCTGGGTGGAGCCCAGGTGGCCTCCCCCTCTATCGTCGCCGGAGGAACGCCGAATTGGAGGAGACCCGCTTTCAACCCGCGAACCCGATCTGATTTCGACCCATCTGACCCAGTCAACTCCTTTTGGGTATAACTAGATCTGAAGTTTTTGTTTGCCAATTTCGAGTTAATTGTTTGTTAATTTGAGTTAGTTTTTGATATTTTTGTGGTTAGAATGAAAAATTTTAAAATTTTGGGTTTGATATTGATGTTTAGGAAGTTTGAAAGGTTTAAAATCATTAATTGGAAATGTTTGGAGACTAAAATTACTATTTTATATTTATTTTAATATTAGTTAATGCCATATCAGCATTTTCCGTTAGATATAACTCTGAAATTAACGGAAAGTAGTTAGACAGGACACGCGATAAGAGGTAAGGTACCTCGGTAGGACAATTTGAAGGTAAGGTACCCGTTTAGGACAAAAAAATAAGCTAGGTGACCCCTAGTGGATTTTACCCCTAAAAATAGGTAACATTAGTACAAATTGACAAAAAAAAAATATTAGTGGCAAAATTGCTCCATTGAGAAAACATTAGTTGCAATTTTGCACCTTCTCCCTACTTAACCAGCACCTTTTCCCTACTTAACCCGCTTGCAAATTAGTATTGGAATTTTAAGTAATATATCACATGAAGATTAATTTTTTAAACCAATAAAACTAAACACTACCATATGATAGTTTTTTTTTTTAATTTCTAGCACTATTTGCCAACACTACTGCCACATGGAACATTCTCATATTCACTTTCTTGCACCAACCTTATTCGACTATATTTTACCAATAGTAATTTTTTAATTGTATCTGTCATGAAATACAATTAAGATTTGCAATTGTAATATTTTTAAAATACTTTTCCAGAAAATTGAATATAGCAAACAAACTCCTAGCTTGACCCTATATTTAGTTAATCAATTTTTGCCTGATAATCTATAATATATAAAGCTATAATCTATAATCTATGAATAGATATGAAAATAAATAAATTGGGCAAATGGTCTTTTCATAATTAAAAAAAGCTCAATATTAATTCTCAAAGTGACACTTGTACTTTGAAAATAACTATAAAGCAACATATGGCAATTTCCAGTTATATCCCTATTAACGTGTATATGTCAAGTTGAGATTGGCCGTTAGTTTGACTTAATGTAGTTAAAATGCTTTCATATTTTTTATTCTCGAATTTTAGACATGACACATGTCAAGCTAAAATAAAAATTTAATTCCATTATTTTCCTGCGAATGTACTATAGGAGCACGTGTCATAATTTTTGTTTGCAACTTCCTTCTAATAGCATTTCAAGGCTACAAAAAACCATTAACGCCCACGCTCTCCCACGAACCTATTTTAAAAATATTTTTAAAAAATATAGTTGTTTCTCGTATATCCGTTTCAAACACAGGTTACTTTATTGTTACCAAAATTTTCAGGTCGATGTAACCCCCCATCCACTAACCTATTCCACACCCCCATTACTTCACTTGCATTAACTACTCACAATTGCAACAAATCTATAGAAATATCCCAAACATTGCAGTTTTTACTTTTTCACTTTACATTTTGTAAACAAAATCCTCACCTCCTTGTGCCCAGTGGGGACAAAATCAAAATCATAATTTATATATCATTAATAAATACAATACATTGACTAACAAATAGTAACATTTTTACATGGCAATTATTCACAATGAAATGTCATTGTTGGAAATTGTTTAAATATCAACTAATTCACTAATTCACAAGGCCAACAAAAAGCCCTTTAAACAAGAGCAGCAAACTAAGTGCCTCACCTTAGCGCATTGTGAAACTCGTCGTTTATAAGCACCTTTATTTTGGCTTATTTGGAAAAATAGCTAAAGGCATCCAAAAATTCAGTAAAATTACTACTAAATCCAATACAAATGATACCAATATTCTGCGTGTTTATAGCTTACCCTTTCTTTAAACACAAAATCGTAGCTCTAGTCCCTATCATCCTCGATATTTATAATCCTTACTCTTAACCCTTAATTAAACAAATAAAGGACATATATCATTATAAAAGAAAACCATGGAACCGTTCCAAATAGAATGGGTGAGGGAGATATGAACGAAAAATGAAATCCACGCCAAGAGAACAAAAGTGGAGAATCGAACAACTTGGCACTTGGCAGGTGAATCGCCGATTTGGGGATGATGAATCAATGATTGATGATTGGTGAGTACAACTGACAGCAATGGAATGGCGAATGAGAATTGGGAACAAAAGATGAAGCCTTAGTCATTTCAGAATTCAAAGCACAAGAGATGACAATTGTTCAATTGGATGGAGCAGACGAAAGTTGGAGCATCTGCTTTCTTTGTGAAGTTTGTTTCATCTAAAAGTGTAAATTGTGATTAATTATAAGTGAATCCTTAAATTTTTACTTATTTATGAATAAGTGAAAGTAAAAATGCTAGGATAAGGACTATATTAATGTATTTATTACTCGTACTCATACATAATAATATTTTAAAAGTTCTAAGAATTTATGGGGGCAAATATAAGTCATATAGCAGATAATGACCTATTTTCTAAAGATATATACATAGGTAACCAATGGTTTAAAAAATTTCAGTGGGGGTAATCCCAGTGTAACTCTGCCCTTGTTTGTGCCACTCGGAAGCAAAAAGCTATTCCTTTCCACTTGCAGTAGTGCATCAATGTCCCCTCTCCTCATCCATCACCTACAAGGTTACAATTTTTGAAATTTCACTATCACCATATATTTGTTTCAAGGTTAATATAATTTATTTTTATTTGATGCTAACCTAGAAATTGAAGCACCAAGGGAAAAGACCTCGTTTTATACCAGCAAACAAACACCAAATACCAGGTTCAATTTTAAATTCTTTTCATATCATGCACTATGTTGTAATATTATTGTAAAACAAACAATACTGTATCATATTAACATTTTCAATTTTCTATTTCCTGCTTACATAGAAAACTATAGCAGAAACCATTGTAACAGGAATTATAGAATGGAGTATAAGCAAATCTCAATAAGGCAGCGTCAGAAGCAACATTTTAAATACCAGTTTCCAGGTCTGAATTTGATTATTTCTAGTTTAGTTCCACACAAAAAAATTTTTTTTTGAATACATTCAATGAAGTAGCAAGTTCTTTTCTATATTAACAACACAACAACATATGCCATTGCGCAACAATGAATCTATCATACGTAGAACATAAAACATAATGATAACTTTTCTATCTACTGTATTTTCAAATAAATTAATGCACTAACTTCAATTTTTTCCATTCCCATAATAGGTAGAGAAGCAGCAAATAAAAAGGGCAACAAGTCACATATCCTTTCATGTCGTTCAACATCTTTCTATCGCTATGTTATGTGTTGCTTGCTCTACGTAGAGAACTAAGTGGCTTAAAATGGTGATCTGGAATAAACAGGTTTAAATCAGGTCAAAATAAAACACAACTTATGCCTAGATACATTTTGGTTCTTAGTGAGTAGAAGTGCTTACCATCTAACTTTGATAGATACCTTAGAAAAGAACAATAAGTGTTATACAGAAAATGCATGTACTCACAACAGCAAGTACACCCCATGATTCAGTCAAGAATAGGTTTTTCAAGCGTACTGTGCTGCTATGATTTCCTATTAGTTTCAGATTCTCCTTCTAAATTGTCCATTATACTCATCCAGTTTTGCACACCTTAGAAAAAATGGAAGAAAATAAATTAGTTAGTCTGATGTAGATGCCAAACAAACTTAAAAAAAAAAAAAACAAGAGACAGAACTATGGTGAATTACTTTTCTAAGAAACCCCCGCCGCAGAAGCTCACACATCATGGAACCGAGCACTTTCGGCAGCGGGACAACCGACGAAGATGAAGCCCACCGCCTCCCGATGAGATCGTAAATAGAATGTTAGAAAGGGAGGAAAGACGAAAATTCGGCTCAATACTAAATTGAAACCAGATACATCAACCGTTTGAGACTCTCAATAAAAAACTAAGAAACCTTTTCATCTTTCTCAGAAAACAAAATTTCCCCAAAAACTTCAAAAGCAAATCTACAAAAACCTATGGAGTTTCTGGCAAAAAATGGTTTCGACCAACTTACACAAGTGTTTAAGTCGTTCTATCAGCTAGGGCTTTAAAAGATAAAGCTAAAACTCACAACGGTGGTGGCGGTCCTATTACCAACGGCAAAAGATGGAAAGTATCGAAGGCCGGAACAAAATCCCATGGATCTTTCCTGAACCTATACAAAATGTTTCATCAGACTAAAAAAAAAAATTCCTCAAGCATTGAATGCCAGATCTATAAAAAAAACCGTAGGGAATTTAACATAACTAGTTAAAGAAAGTTATAAAGGAGTAAAAGAGGAACTTAAAAATGTAAGAATTGTAAACATCTGGAACAAAATACCTAGTTGACGGTAGCACCGTCACCGGAAAACTCATAAGGGTGGTGGTGGGATGCCGGGAAATTCATAACCATGGCATTGCAGCTGCTGGAAAATTCAATCAGTGGTCAGCACCAGCAAGGCCTACTCGCTTCGGGGCCTTTCACATCATCCCCAACCTTACAATATTTACAATTATTGTACTCCTTTAAGTTTATTTCACGTTTTGGACGACCATTGAGCCAAATTGCAAAAAAATTTGGCCCTTTTTTAAGTGGAAAATATTTGGGCCTGTTATATTCGGCCAACATTTGGTTTATTTTCTTTGGACCTAATATTTTGCCCATGAAACAAAATTATTTCTTTGGGTTTGCTCATATTTTTTCCTAACATTTTTTTTATCTTCAGACTATTTTTTCTCCCTGCTTTATTTTTTTTCTTTTGACTAGGATAAACTAAAGTCAAAGTTTGCCTTTTAATTTTATTTTAAAAGTGATATTAATTTCATAAATATGTCTTTTAAAGTAGATGTAAATTTTTTAATTTATATAGGCGTGATTTAAGCACGAATTTATTTATTTAAAATACATCATTTGACCATTGATAGTAGGATAATAATTACATTTACATTTGATGTAAAATATTTAAATCATTTTCTCCAATAATCACTTCGATAAAATAATTTTAAAAATTATTTAATGATTTACAATTTTTTTATACCAACTTTAGAAAACAATAGATAAAACATACATAACTTTTAAACAAACTATTTCAAACACGGTACTTTGATATTTAAAATGGTAAAATTTATTGATTGAATATTGATTTATTCTTTAATTTGCTGTACTTTTTCACATCACTTTCAAACAAATTCACATTGATTTCATATACAAAATTATTTATTTTTCATTATGTAGACATAATATTCTATCATAGAGTCATTACCTGCTAAAATTATTGCCATCAATCTTTCAAAACTTTAAATTTGAAACTGTAAGAATTGGGAAATCTTGCCTCTGTTCATTTCCCATTTGCTCTAACCTTTACTTGCCCAATAATAATTATGTCAGTAGATGTTTCACGGGTACTTTGGAGATGGATTGAAAACCGAGTTTCTTGTAGATTCAACAGTTTATGCATCTTAGCCATCCCATCACCATGTTTGTCCACAGCCTTGCCTAATACTTCAACGATGGATTATATACCGAGAGATTGTACTTGATTCATATTTTATCCATTCATGGGATCCTTGTAACTTGGTACGTTTATACTATTTCTTCGGACATTTTTATATAAACAACTGTCCCGTCCATTAGACAGGTTATGCAATTAGTTGCTATGATCCCACAACTTAAATTTCCCATTTCCAAAGTAAATACGTTTAACTCATTTAAGAAATTAAAAAGTTATTTGGTGGAAGCTTTTCAAGAGTGATTAAAATTGGGTATTTTGATTTAATTTTTTTTTTTTAAAAAAAAAAGAAATTACATTAATTTAAAAAGACAACATTTTGAAAATTCCGGAATGCACATTAATAATTGAGCAAATAGAGTAGTGACCTTGAATTCGTATTACATTTATAAATTACAAGGGTTGGTGGGGGTGTTCATTATTATTTTCATCACAATACAATACACTAGCAAAACTCTGAAGCATAGTCTCGTAACACATTGCACGCCCAATAATGAGCTTTATTTAGAATTTAACAATCATCCAACACAAACATTTTTTTACTGGACTACAACTACCTCACCTCTCACGAACGTGACAATATACTTTATTTTCTTTTTTCACCCTCCGAATATCCGCAGCAACAGTCATTGCCAATACAATCGTTGTCATTTAAATAACCCAATTGTATGCACATTTGATTGCAGGAGAAATTATTGTCCTTGGAGCAGCCTGCATAGTCCTCAACCATATAGGCACAAGATCCAGCGCTTACGAAAATTGCTGCAAAAAGTGAAATTAACTAAAATTAAATCTTATAAAGAATTAAATATTAAGATAAGTATTAATCCCACGACTTCTACTGACCACAATAACTGTTGTACTTAAATATTGGGTCTGCTAGGTGCATATATATTGGAAAACATTACCCAGAACCTCCTCAGGTCTTCTTAAATCCCTCCATTTCCCTTCCATTTAGCCCCAATCCAAAAACACAATTCAAATTTATGTTCTTCAACTCCTTTCTCTTCTCCCTCTAATGAATTTTACCATGTACATATTTCTACATATATTTGTCTAATTAAGAGCAATGATCACAAAAATTAAGAATCATTTACCAAATTCTAGAATGTCAAATAACCCCATATATTTGTGTATGTGTGCGCGCTTAAGCTAGAAATGAATGCAAAAAGTATGATATTAATTCAAATTTTAAGCAACTTTTAATATATGATATAAACCAATTAGACATAACAAGTACCTCATCCTACTATATTCTTTTCACCAATTACTATATTTCGGACAATTTCAAAAGATATTAGTAAGTATTTACTTGCATTCACCATTTACCCCAAATTTTAACATTCACTTTATAGAATAACTCCCTAATTTTCCAAGAAATTAAACTTTGGTCCCCGTACTTTTGAAAGAAACTTCCATTTAAGTCTTTCTATTTTCCATAACGTTTGCAAAGCCACCAGAAGACTTTGTTAAATTTGTTAATTGTCTGACTAAAGCTTAGAAAGAAATGCTACAATAAAACATAAAAAAATGCATAAAAGCGACTAAAAATTCAGTCACATTAACTTTCACTCATTGTTTAATCGCTCATATATGGGACATGGGTAGCCAGAAACTAAAACAGTCAATCGGCACGCAATCAATTGCTAGTCAATTGTTATATGCAATCAGTTGATAGTCAATCACCATGAAATTAATCACTAGTTAGTCGCTAGACTAAAATTTGAACTAGTCACCCCTTATCCCGCTATCAAGCTCTATCTTCTTCCTTTTTCTTGAGAGATATTTTTTTTTATTTAGCCAATTGTGATCAAGCAATAACGGTGTAGATTGAGAAAGGGACATTAGGATTGAATTCTAAAAACTAGAAGTTATATAATGTATATTAATATATATTCAAATTACTTAAAAATAAAAAATGAACAAATAATTTCATTTCAAAAAATATATATATCAAAAGCGACTAAATTTTTTAGTTGCTAGTCAATCACTCATTTAGCCACTTTTTAGTTGTTAGCTACTAGCGACTAGGGAAAGAATTGTGAGTTGAAACAACTGGAACCCCTTATCCAATAGTGTAGGCTTGAGCTTGAATTTTTTGTTATTGAATTGAGTGTAATGAGTCTTGAACCTAAACTCGAGCTACATCTAAGGTTCGAATGGCTAACAAGACAAGCTTCGAGCCTGAGAATATTCAACTTGAATCCTTATCAAGCATAACAAGCATAATATTGTAACATAATTATAAAAAATAATCTTATCTTGAAAATTCCACAATACTCCACAAATCAAGCTTGAACCTCAAATCAATCTTTGAACTTATCGAACTACCACCTACAGCCTAAGCCCTTTTAAGAAAAGATTCAGATACCCTTTACCATTGGTGTAGTTAGGTGGGTGCGGGGAGGTATGGGAGAATATAAATAATAGGATATATAGGTGAAGATGTAATTACAAAAAAAGTTATTAATGTTATCAAACTAGTTTATTTTGTATGTCAACAAACATTTTTTCATGCCTAACAATGTTAGAATAATTTACCTGTAACATAATAAGTAAATTTAGAACTCTATAAAAGCTCTTAATTTCTAAAATTTGTTCTATTTTTTCGCTTAATATTTATGTGAAATAAAAAATAACCTCAAACTAATTTTTTAGAACATAAAAAAATCCTTAATTAACTTACTAGTTTTGTTGCTCAAATGTCAAATTCATTTCTTGTTTTATAGAAAAACATATAAGATAAATCTTTTTTACACTACATTGTAAGTTTTTCACTTACACTTTTAGAGAACCTGCATGACATTATTTATTATCACATTGTTAAGATATTAGTACACTATTATCTATTATCTTTCTAGTTAGCAAAAAAAAAAAAGTTTGAAGCAGTTAAAAACTATTTCCTCCGTCTCAAATTCTTTACACCATTCATTTTTCAGCAATTAATCTATAATTTTTTTATTTTTAATATTTTAGTTTATAAATGAAAACCTTTATATATTAATGATAAATCAAGACTTATATTTCTAAATATATTTTTTTAAACTATTCAAAAAAGTCAAATGGAGTTAAGATAGTGGGACAGAAAAAGTATTTTCCTATATCACAAATGTTGTAATATCCTTTGCCATAAATTTTATTATTATTCTAATGATGCAGAATTGCCAAGAATTATGATCAAGGTAAATTGTGCCAAAAGTCCATAACTTTCATTTCTTATTGCAAATTTGTCTCAAACTCTTTTTTCATGTGCCTGATCCCTAATTTCTGTTGAGAATTGTGAACTGGCCCTTCTGTTTTATCAAACCAAATTTTTTGAATAATTCCTTCACTATCTTACACCTTGTTAATTTCTTTACAAACTTAGCTATTATTTTTTTTATTTAGATAAAACTTCTATATGTTTAACTTATATGTGGTAAAAATTTTATTGCAATTCGCATTAGACCTAGTGAGCAAAAATGATAAAAAGATTTAATAAAAATAAAAAACACTTGAATGTAATTAAGTAACGAATAAGGACCAATTTCACATTCTCAATCCTTGAGCTGCTCCCCTGACGGCTGACACGGAAATAAAGTCACCAGAACTTCCCTTGTGGATGATAGAAGTTTCCCAAAGACCAACAATGGACCGGCAGGAAAGGATTTAAGACCAGCAGCTACAAAATATACCAGATGCATGGAAACAAAGTGAAGGAATTTGATTGAAAGAAACAACACTGAGAAACGAATAAAGAAGAAGAAGTAGATAATCGAAGAAAGGGAAATGAAGGAAAAGGGAACGGGGACGGAAACAAAACAGATATGAAGTCAAGAAAGGTATGATAATGCTCTGAAATTTAACAAAATATAGATCACAAAAAGGGAAGTATGGGAAGAGATATGATACCAACCAAAAATAGCAAATTCTTTTGACGGAATGCCACCGGATTTTGCCGGCCGGTCGGCCGTGAAACAGAGAAGAAAGCTTCAAGACTACGTGGGAGAGGTCCTAATCAAGTTGTTCTAATTTAGTAAGAAAACATAAATTAAAATATCAAGTGGGAAAATCCCAAGTGACTAAGAAAAGGGGTTAGTAGGTCGGAGCCGCCAGCTATAGTATGCTCCCTCAAAGATCGAACTTCTTGGTCTCCCAATCATGAAACCAGCAGGGGGATGTAAAACTAAAAAACAGAGTGGGCTCTTGGAAAGCAATAAAAGCAAACTGCAAGAACATGTAAGTTAAATATGTTCTAACCGTGGGCCGAAAACAGGAGAATAAAAATGCAGGAGAGCGCGGAGATGGTGCTGAAAACAGAGACAGACTTTGCCATGTCTGAAGTTTTCGAAGCTGGGAATGATAAATTGTTTTACGATTGATGAGGATTTAGAAGAAATTAGGAGACTTATATAGAAAAAAAAAAAAATGAAACCATGTTGCTTGGGCAAATCAAGAAGGAAAAACAAAAACGGCGGAGGTGGCTTATGGGTTTCTCAGCCCAGCCAAGGACAATAATTTTTGTTCCTTTTTGTGTTTTTCATTTTTGTTCTAGAGGACAGACAAGAGGAACAGTAAAACACAAACGGGTGTAAACCCAAAGTCCTAGTGCGAGTAATAACAATCACAAATTAAACATGCTTAATTAAATCGCACGCAATTTTAATGGGATTGGTTTGTTTATACGGTTTTTGCCTAGATTGTTGAACTCGAAGTTGTAACTGGCATCATGTTCTTAACCAAACCTTCGCGACGAGAAAACAAAGGAGGTGCCTTCTGGAATTCTCAGTCGAAGATAGGTGGAGGAAAAGAATTAATTACAAGATCTGTTAAATAATGTTTGTCACTTTTTTAACTTTTAAAATTAAGATTAATTGTATATATATTTTTGTAAATGTAGCATTAACATATATAAATTCGGCATATACTATGACAAAAAGTGACAAATGTAGTAGGATAGAGGAAGCATTTTTTTTTTTCAGATAGATTTTAGATAGAAAGCATCAGAATGACTTGCTTATGCCATTTCCACTTTAGTTCTTCCGCCGAGAGACCAGCACCACTATGCACGACAGAGTTCCGCTGCTGCCATAGCACCAACACCCCCACCACGAACTTCCCTCGGTCATCTTCATTAACGGTCTCGGAAATGTTCAGTAGCCACTCCCCGAAAGAATCACCAGGCAGGTCCACCACAAAAGCCAGCCCACATGATCCCCAGAACACACGAGCTAGAGAACAATCACGAAATGCATGCATTATAGTTTCCTGATGATGGCGGCAGGGAGGGCATTCAGTATCCAAAGCTTTATCTTCAATTTGCTTGGGCCATCAAAGCTCCAGATGTATCACCATACCTTCTCACCCAAATTTTCCCCAGCCACTGGTGAGTGTAAGGTCTGCATGTACACTCTATAACCACTACGTACCGTGTAGGAACCATTACTGCTTTGTAAGGACAACAGGATCTTGCGAATAAGCTCAACATCCTCCAGCTTAAAAATTTGTGAAAGCAAGGTTAAGTTCCATTCTCTCAAGTTTCCATGCATAAGGGACTCCACCGATGTGAAGTGTACCGTTTTACTTAGTTTAAATTTGCTGTTTGAGTTAGTTCGAATAAGTCCTGTTTTTTAGCAGAGTTATGCTATTGTTTAGGTGCTGAGATTTTTTCTTGATTTTCTCCTAGTCTCCAGCCACGTTTAGGAAGCTTGTTCAACGTTGTTATCCAGCTTTGATATTTTAGTTCTTATCCTGTTTTTGTAACCAGCTATTTAAGCTGTTCAGTTAATGAATAATTCAAGGAGATTGTCTTCGTCATTCCTCTGTGTGTGTTTGCAAGTTTGATAGCAGTCTCACAATTGGTATCAGAGCCATACTAAGTGGTTCTGTGAGAGCAAAACACGTGAGCAGAGTGAAAAAGAGTGAGAGAGAGAACAATGGCAACATCAGCAGATGCATCCTTTGTTCAACCGGCCATTCCAAAGTTTGACGGTCACTATGACCATTGGTCAATGCTGATGGAAAACTTCTTACGATCAAAGGAGTTCTGGAGCTTAGTGGATGAAGGGATTGTTGAAGTTACAGGGGAGATGACAGCTGCACAAAGAAAGGCTCTTGATGAGCAAAAGATACGAGATTTAAAGGTGAAAAACTACTTGTTCCAGGCAATAGACAGAACCATCCTGGAGACTATCCTAGACAAAAGCTCCTCAAAGGCTATTTGGGATTCGATGAAACAAAAGTATCAAGGTTCTACTAAAGTCAAAAGAGCTCAACTTCAGGCCCTTCGGAGAGAATTTGAAATTCTTGGCATGAAAGATGGAGAGAAAGTTGATGAATACTTTGCAAGAACACTGTCTATTGCAAATAAAATGAAGGCTCATGGTGAAAAAATGGATCAAAATGTGGTGGTAGAGAAGATTCTCAGATCAATGACACCTCGGTTTAATTATGTTGTTTGTTCAATTGAGGAGTCAAATGATGTGAGCACCATGAGCATTGACGAACTTCAAAGTAGTCTCTTGGTGCACGAGCAGAGAATGCAAGGACAACAAGAAGAGGAACAACTCTTGAAAGCCACAAATGAAGAACAGTTCAGGGGTAGTAGAGGACGAGGTCGGTGGAGCCCTAGAGGAAGAGGTAGAGGAAGAGGCAGATAAAACTTGTCTAAAGAAACCGTTGAATGCTACAAATGTCATAAGCTAGGACATTTTCAATATGAATGCCCTAGCTTGGAGAAATGTACAAACTATGTGGAAGAGGATAAAGAAGAGATGTTGCTCATGTCCTTTACACAGCCAAATGAGAAGCAAACTGAAGGTTTATGGTTTCTAGATTCCGGCTGTAGTAATCACATGTGTGGAGTTAGAGGGTGGTTTTCAACATTTGATGAGGAATTTAGACAAACCATAAGGCTCGGAAACAATGCGAAGATGGTGGCCATGGGAAAAGGAGACATTAAAGTTCAAATGAATGGAGTTAATCAGGTGATTACTTCCGTTTATTTTGTACCAGAGTTGGAAAATAATTTATTGAGCATGGGTCAATTGCAAGAGAAAGGGATTACCATTCTGATAAAGAATAATGTGTGTACTCTCTACCATCCGACACGTGGAAGAATGATGCAATGTAATATGGCATCAAATAGGATGTTTACAGTGATGATGTCTGTAATATCACCAGCTGAGGTGTGTCTGCAGACGTCCATTGAAGAAAATGCGCAGCTTTGGCATCGAAGATTTGGGCATCTTAGTCTCAAAGGACTTAACGTGCTTCAATCAAAGGACATGGTGAAAGGTCTGCCAAATCTGGCTGACTCAATGAAGGTCTGTTCTGATTGTATGATGGGAAAGCAACATCGAGGGGCGTTTCCGAAGAAAACCACATGGAGGGCAGCAAAGACCTTGCAACTGGTTCACAGTGACTTATGTGGACCGATTAAGCCGGAATCACATAGTGGAAAAAGGTATGTCATCAATTTTATAGATGATTTTAGTAGAAAGACCTGGACTTATTTTCTCATTGAGAAATCTGAGGCGCTTGAGACTTTTAAAAGATACAAATTGATGGTAGAAAAGGAAAGTGGAAATCTCATATGTTGTTTGAGAACAGATAGAGGAGGGGAGTTTACCTCAAAAGAGTTCAATCAATTTTGTAGCGATAATGGTATTGCAAGACAGCTTACGGCAGCGTACACGCCTCAACAGAATGGAGTGGCGGAGAGGAAGAACCGCACCTTGATGAACATGGTTCGATCAATGCTCTGTGGGAAGAATATGCCCAAGAGATTCTGGCCAGAAGCTGTCAATTGGGCGATTCACATCTTGAATCGCAGCCCCACCTTAGCCGTGAAAGACAGGACGCCGGAAGAAGCCTGGAGCGGCAACAAACCCTCGGTCGATTACTTTAGGACGTTCGGTTGTATTGCGTATGCGCACATCTCATATGTCCGCAGGACAAAGTTGGATAATAAGAGCATGAAGTGTATATTGCTGGGTATTAGTGACGAGTCGAAAGCGTATAAACTCTACAATCCCATCACTAAAAAAGTGATAATCAGTAGAGATGTGGTGTTTGCAGAAGATGAAATCTGGGATTGGGAGCAAAGTGAAGCAGAATAGAAGCTTGATGTTCTAGAATGGGAGAGTGATGAACAAGCAAATGATAAATGGGGAATTGAAGAAATCGATGAATCTACAGATGAAGAAAATCAAGCGAGTCCAGCTCAAGGGAGGATCGACCCTTTACCGCGCAGAATCATAAAGGAACCGGCATGGAGAAGTGATTATATTACTAGAGAAGGACTTTCTGATTCTGATGAAGGACAAAATATGATTATGGTCGTAACAGCAGGGGATCTGACTTCTTTTGAAGAAGCTACACAGAAATTACATTGGAGAGAAGCCATGAAACAAGAAATACAAGCAATCGAAAAGAATAAAACCTGGGAGCTGGTTACATTGCCAAGAGACGCAAAAAAGGTGGGAGTAAAATAGGTGTACAAGACCAAGTTCAATGAGAAGGGTGAGTTAGACAAACACAAGGCGCGTCTGGTTGCTAAGGGCTATTCCCAACAATATGGAATAGACTATCATGAAGTGTTTGCCCCAGTTGCTAGATGGGACACAATTCGGCTGATACTAGCAATGGCAGCTCAAAGAGGTTGGTGTGTATGTCATCTTGATGTTAAAAGTGCCTTTTTACATGGAGAGTTGAAGGAGGACGTGTTTGTGGAACAACCTCAAGGTTTTGAGGTTAAGGGAGAAGAAGAAGAAGAAAAAAGTATATAAGTTGAAGAAAGCATTGTATGGCCTCAAGCAAACTCCACGGGCATGGTATAGTCGGATTGAAGGTTACTTTATCAGTGAAGGTTTCAAAAAATGCTATTGTGAGCGCACACTATTTGTCAAGATCAAAGAAAGCTCCATTCTCATTGTAAGTCTCTATGTTGATGACTTAATATTTACTTGCAATAGTGAGAACATGTTTAGTAAATTTAAATCATCAATGATGAGAGAATTTTCTATGACTAATCTGGGAAAAATGTCCTATTTTCTCGGAGTATAAGTAATTCAAAATGAGCAAGGTATATTCATTAATCAGAGGAGGTATGCCATGGAGGTTCTGGAAAGATTCAGTATGGCTGAAAGCAATGCTGTGAAGAATCCTGTTGTTCCTGGGTTCAAGCTGTCAAAGGATGAAGGAGGGGCTGTTGTCGATACAACCTATTTTAAGCAGATAATTGGAAGTTTGATGTATTTGACAGTTACAAGGCCGGACTTGATGTTTTCTGTGAGCTTGATCAGTAGATATATGGAGAAACCCACAGAACTTCATCTTCAAGCTGTGAAGAGGGTGTTGAGGTATTTAAGAGGAACTGCAGAGCTGGGAATTGCTTACAAGAGAGGCGTTAATGGAGGTTTGGTGGGGTATACTGACAGTGACTATGCCGGAGATGTTGACGATAGGAAGAGTACATCTGGGTTCGTGTTCATGTATGGAACAGGGGCTGTTTCATGGTCCTCAAAGAAGCAGCCAGTTGTAACTTTATCAACCACAGAGGCTGAATTCATTGCTGCAGCTCACTGTGCGTGTCAAGCAATTTGGATTAGAAGAGTTCTTGAGAAGATTGGAGATATACAGAAAAGAGGTACTGTTATTTACTGTGATAATAGTTCAACTATTAAACTCTCAAAAAATTTAGTGCTCCATGGTGTGAGCAAGCACATAGATGTGCGTTTTCACTTTTTGTGTGACCTCACCAAAGATGGAAGTGCGGAACTTGACTACTGCAGTTCACAAGATCAAGTTTCAGATATGCTGACCAAACCTCTTAAATTGGAGCAATTTTTGAAGCTTTGAGACAAGGTGGGCATGTGTTCATCAATGGAGTAAACAGATCCTGGTACAGATTAGTTTAAGGGAGGATATGTGAAGTGTACCGTTTTACTAAGTTGGAAGTTGCTGTTTGAGTCAGTTCGAATAAGTCCTAGTTTTTAGCAGAGTTATGCTATTGTTTAGGTGCTGAGATTTTTTCTTGATTTTCTCCTAGTCTCCAGCCACGTTTAGGAAGCTTGTTCAACGTTGTTATCCAACTTTGATATTTTAGTTCTTATCCTGTTTTTGTAACCAGCTATTTAAGCTGTTCAGTTAATGAATAATTCAAGGAGATTGTCTTCGTCATTCCTCTGTGTGTGTTTGCAAGTTTGACAGTAGTCTCACAACCGAGTCATGGAGATCAATTATCTTGGGTGGGGACCTCGGCATAAACATATCAGCCCCTGGTAGCTATCGGTCCCCTCATATTTTCATGCTTTCTTCCCAAGCCTATCTTCTATCTTGTTCCCATTAGCAAAACCTCCCGGCCTGCTAAGATGCTCTTCCATGTATAGGAGGCCTTGTCCTTTTGTGGAGCCTATAAGAAAGAGGAATTAGGATAGTACCTTGCTTTTAGAATCCGAGAGCATAAAGGTGTTGAGTTTGAAATCAATCTCCAGTCTTGTTTTGCAAGCATTGTCATGTTGAAACCAGAGAGATCTAGGAATCCCAAACCTCTTCCTCTTTCTTTGGGCATATCCGATCCCAACGCATCCAATTTGCGCCCTTTTCTTTTTGGCCATGGTTCCTAAAAAATTGTTCATGTTCACCTCCAGTTCCCGACACACACTCGGAGGACTAAAAAAAACACTCATCGCATAGGCCAGAATTGATTGGACCACAAATTTGATTAGGGTCTCCTTTCCTCCTTTAGACAACAATCTTGTGCGCCTAGTGGACACGTGTCACGTTACCCTTTCTTTCAAAGAATTAAAAACTCATTTTTTTTCTTCCGACCTACATAGGCAAGAAACCCCATACATATTTCTACATTTTTGCATTCCTCCACTCTATAAATATTAAAAAAATCTTGCCGGAGGTCCCCTTTATTGTTCATGCTGAAGAAAATTCCTAATTTTTTAAAATTAATTTTTTACCGCAAAGCTCGCTCATGTGTCTTCAAAATGTCCAGCAAGCTATTAGCTTTCTGATGAGAAACCTTCCAGAAAATCAAATTGTGGTCAGTGAAGAAAAATGGGATACCCCAACGGTTCCCCTACAGGCTTCCACTCCATAAAGGTAACTTGCTTCCATTGCCACCTTTAGCATTTGAGACAGGCCATCTGTGCAAATAATAAATAGATATGGCGAGAAAGGATCACCTTGCTGCAAACCCCTCACGGGTACAAAATCTCCGTACTATTGCCCATTAACTGATATTGAATATGATACTATGGAGATGCACTCCATTATGAGTCTAACAAAAGTCACTAGGAAGCAAAATCTGCAAAGCATATACTCAAGAAAGCCCTATTCGACTCTATCATAGGCCTTCAACATGTCTAACTTCAAAGCGCAAAAAGCATCTTTCCCGCATTGCTGCCCCATAAACTATGGAGGTGTTTAGAAGCAATCAAGATATTATCATAGATCAGTTACCCTTTAATGAACGCACTTTGTTCTTCAGGAATGATCTCAAGAAGGATTTTCTTAAGTCTGTTCACCATCGTCTTAAAAATCATCTTGTAGATGAAATTATAGAGGCTGATAGGCTTGAAGTGTGCCATTGTCTCTGATGCCTTTTTCTTTGGAATGAGTACTATATTTGTCTTATTAACTGCCCACACACAAGTTCCATCATTCAGTACTTTTAAACAAAAATCAAGCACATCATCACTGACCTTAGACCAAAATTTTTGGAAGAAGAGCGTTGGAAGGCCATCCGGCCCTGGGGCATTAGTTGGATTCATCTCCATCAAAGCATCTTTCACCTCTTCACCCATAAACAGGTGCAGCAAACCCTGATATATCTCTATCGAAATTGGTAAGAGTGCCAACTTTCAGGAAGCTAAATGAACCATCACCTGTTGACGATGTGAAGAGAGTCATAAAATATTCTAAAGTAACCCCCATTATGGCCTCATCACATTCAACCCACCGTTCTACTGCATCTTGAATGTTAGGAATCTGATTGTTGTGTCAACGACCTAAAGCATATGAGTGAAAATTTTAAGTATTTTTATCCCCCTCGTGAAGCCAAGATTGTAGGGTTTCAAGAGCCAAACAAGTATAGCGGAATTTAATTGAAACCCTCCAAGATCCAAGTGAAACGAGGTAAACTAGGTGTTCGAAAATTTTCATACCTAATTCGGTTGAGATATTTCGCCCAACTGTAGAGTCACACAAAAACCTAAACAGTTTACGTGTTCAAGCTTTCTATGGTATCAACACGAGCTTCTCAGGATCACCACGCTTCAACTACATCCCGACAGATGCATTTCTCTTGCACTTGCAGTGCTAGCCTGCGTCCTCCAAGGAATTGCAAGAGAAAAATGCAGCTGTCCTCTTTGGGAAGCTAGGGCAAAAAGCGGAGAATTTCTCACTAAAAGTTGTATTTATAGTGAGACTCAACTTCTAGGTCTAATGGGTTTCAAAGCCCTAATCCAATTAGGCTTTAATTTCGGGCTTAATAATGGCTCAACTTTTAGGCCCATTATTAACATGAAATTATTATGAAACCATAACCCAAATATTTAGCCCATGCACTCTAATAATCCAAATAGCTCTATATGTGCGACCCAATAGGCTCTTACCATGTTGGCAATTATCACAAATCACATTTATGATCATAAGCAATGAGCGGTGTCTTACAACACATCATTGCTACCCAAGTGACAAGATTATCGATGATTCGACTAAACCTTTATGATCATTACTAATATATGTCATTGTCCCTTTGTCCAAGATATCAAGACTAGGCATAAGACTAGGCATGAGACATGGAATGTGTCACTCTCATATAGCTCAATCTTTAGTTTCTTGATTATCGAGTAAACTAACTTAAATTGATGACATTAATATCGTATATTAACTCATCCGAGCATGACCATGCATTTTCTAAGTCTTACTCTATCAAGGGGCCCGAAAATATTACTCCCGTTGCATAGGAGGGACAAATCTCATCTTGATCATACAAATCCCTCCGCATGATATGTGACATACCTAATGACCTCATTCAAATTCACTCAGTTATGAGTAACATAGGGAAGTATCAAAGTATGTGACTAACATGTAAGGAACTTTGATGACCTTAGGTCAAAGGACTATATATATCATGATCACTATGAGAATCATTTATGACACTCATATAACGATCCATGTAGCATTCTCATGCTGGGTCGGTCCAGTAACAAGTTCTCCAACTTGTACCCATATATAGACAACATATCTTATATTAGTCTCCACATAAGCTAGTCGTTATATATTATTGTAACCTGCTCCACAATAATACTAGACTAGGGACATTTGATAATATCATTATTCTAAGGTTACAATTATGTTTATTACGTTACATAGAAACAAAACAACAAACATAATTGCTGGATTAATGCATTCAGAAAATATCATGACTCAATATGTAAAAATACAATCATCTCATGATTGGCTTTTGAGCACAACACTAGCAAAGATACCCTCGAACGTTGCTTTCAAAATAGCTTTTCTTTGTGAAGCTATTCATACAATTCTTTCCTCAGACCTTGGGCTCACTGGAAGTTATCCGTGGAAGACAGAACGACTAAAACTTCACAAAAATTTCTCTTAGTTGCCTTGATTTTCTCCTTTACCTAGCCAAAACTTACCTAGTTCCACATCTTCAGCGCTTTTATGACACTATGAATTTTCTCTAGTTCAGGTAACTTCTACAATTAATTCACACCCTTTTGAGCGCAACCACATCTCCTCAAACCTGCAGGCTTTCTCCTTCTTAGTCTTGCTTATCAAGCTCCATAAGTTAAGCACAAGGGCAACATAATAAGAAACAGAAGCTGGATAGTTAGTGATGGAAGCCTTCAGGATGGCTTTTAACCACAGAGAAGATGCCAAACACCTATCCATGTGGCACCATACTACCTCTACCCTGCATCTAACACCTGACCAAGTGAAATCAAATCTATTGTAGCCCATATCCTCCAAACCATAAGCCTTCTTGTAGTCTTAAAAATTCTTCATGAGGCTATTCCCCTTTGGCTAACCTCCCAATTTTTCACTCACGAACATGATATCATTAAAATCTCCATTACAAAGCCAAGGTAGCGACAACTCTAAGCTCAAACGTTTGAGCAAGCCCTATGACAACTCTCTTGTTTACTCTAATCCGGTTCCCCATAAAAACCTGTGACGTCATTCCCCCGATCTTTCTAGCACCTCAACTTTCATATATATGTGCATCTTGGAGAAATTGAGAAGTTGCGCCATCACATCTAGATTCTATAAGAAAGCTAGTACCCCCAATCACCTTTAGCTATTTACTACAAACTTATACTATAAACCACACTCGCACTTCACATACTCTATCTGACTAGCGACAACCACATTTCACAAAAGAAAACCAACAAGGCTCGTTTCCTTTATAGGAGATTTTTGAGCAAGTGAACTGATCGATTATCTCCCAAACCCTAGCAATTCCAAAAAATGCAACTCATTGTTCCTAGGCTCTGCTGAGAAATCCAAAGTTATTTTGTCCCACCTATTCTTCTTACAACCCCTATCAATGTCTATCCAGTCCCCTCCCCTTATTTCTGAATCACTCCCTCCTGACCCCCCAAAAAGAAATGCCTATCTCCCATTCTCCCCTCTCATCGATAGGCCCGAGCTCTTTGCTTCCATCCTATCACACTCCTCGACGTATTAGCACTAACTTATAGGCATTGTACCCTTGTCAAGTGTACCACCTTATTCCCAACCTGCAAAAATCTAACTCCCAATTGGCTTTGACTGACTTTTGAGGCCCCAACACATATTTGGCTACATACCCTAGCTTGCCCACATCCCGCACCGCCTCTTATGTGTTTCTTACTCTATAGGCAACCTTCTCTACCACCACATTACCCAACTCCATCCTTGCCTCCTCTTCCTAAAGAAAGCTGGAAACCACTTTTTCCACAAACCCCTCATTTCGTTCCCGATCAGCTTTATCTTTCTTCCCATTTTCATCGAGAATGAGGCCACGACACACTAGGGCAGACTTCGATTCCATTACCTTACTAAGATCCTTCCAACTAGAGCCTGACGACAACGAACTTCCTTGGCCTGCTCTTCTTTTTGCATCTTTACCTAACATTCGCTTTGCCTGATTTTTCAGAATGACACCTTAAGCCAGTCCCTATATTGACCGCCAGCTACACCTATGCCATCGGCCTCACAGTCCTTATCAACGTGGCCTAGCTTGCCGCAACAAAATAGAAGAGTTGCAGGCACTCATAGGTGAATCAAACATAAGATTCCCCTCCCTTCTTCATATAGCGCACAAATCCTCGTGGTAGAGACTTACTAACATCCACCTCAACACAGAAATGAAGGAATCTACTACTAACTTTACCATCCTTGCCTTTATCAACATGTATCACTTTCCCGATCCTACTCCCAATCCTCTTCGCAACATCAGCCTTCATGAAATTTAGTGGGAGACTATAGGCTCTCACCCAAAACACAACATGGAGTAACTCTATATTCTGAAGAATATCCTTCCCACTAATCTTCTTTAGCCGTAAGACATGCTTATCAAACATCCAAAGGGAGCCCTCCAAAACCTTAGCCACATCTCCTTTAGAGAAAATGGTAAACAAAAACCTATTGTCGGCTAGGACTTCCACCTTCACACCTCTAGCTAATCTTCATATTGATTTCATGGTACCAATCAACACATCATTGTTGAAAGGTCAGATCATCCACAATGAGCTCACAAGAAAAAAAATTTTCAACCCTCCTAATCTGCCGCTTTCCACCCCCATATCCAAATTGCACTGCTCCTTCTCCATTAGCAATAGTTTTTTCTAGGCTTTCTACAACGCCTTCATCATACCTACATGACAAACCCACACTCTTGCTTACTAGCACACAAACCCGATGCCTACCCTAAATGACTGCGGACCCTCACAAAGAATGACACACTACTCCCATCAAGAGAGACTTGATTAGCGAACTATTTGATAGAGGAAATATTTGGTATTATGTTCTTGACCAAATGTAAAAATTATTGTAGGACTGAGAAAGTATGAGCTATCATAATGTGACCTATTATATTAAAGTATTTAATTTCATATTATATAGTTCTTTTTTCGTAATTAATATTTGTCACTTTTTCAATATTTGAAATTTGAATTTGATTCAAATTTTTTCACATTAACTATTTTAAAAATAATACTGAAAAATAAAATTAAAAAACTATAAGTTTTCATATGACATTTGCATACAATTTTCTATATTCTAATTTTGAAGAACTCTCTCAAGGCCAACTCGTAATAACATGTGCCCTTCTCTCGTTCTCTCCAGTGTTTTTAAAGCTAGACCATTCACCAAACTGGAAAGCGTTTCAATTTATAGTCTAATCAGTTCAACAGTTTAGACCATCGGGTCAAAGCCATCTGAACCTTTTTGTTTCATGACTTAATAGTTACCTTATTGTTACATAAAAAATATTATGGATTATAAAGAAAACTCTGGCATACTACAAGGACTCACTTTGTAAATAATCCAATCTAAACACCTATAACCCGAAACACATGAGAAGTTAAAATTGCTTCTTTCTCCTCGACTCTCTCTCCCTAGCGGCGGCCAAGACTTCATCTCAAATTGAGCCATTCTCATTTTCCCCAATTCCTCATCCACTTCTTCCTCATTTTCTACCTTGATTTATTTTGTCTTCCATTGGCTTGTCAATTTTTGAACTTCTATCTTCACAACCTATTAGTCTTTTCGTTAAACTCTGAAATAAACTACCAGCCATCCCTTCCAAGTTTGATCTTCTGTTTATCTCAACCTAGGATCAATATAACCACAAGTCCCCAGCCTTTTATGATTAGCTTCAGTTCTGAGCTCGCTGGACCAAGACTTGTTCAGATCTGTTAGAAGAGGAAACATTGGCTCACATGCTCTTCAAGGATGGCAAACAAAAAATTCCTAAAGAACCAGAGTTCAATTGAAAAAGGAAAACTTAGAACAAAAGCCAAGAGACCTTTTTTCTCTATTGTTATTTTATTTGACTTTTTTTCAGTTGGTATTTGACCCGCGGTTTAAACGGTTTACGGGTTAGCGATTATTTCCAGTTTTTCAAAGGTTTAAAGTGGGTTTGATCGGCTTTGACCTTAGTCGTATATGAGCCAGAACCCGAGTCAACAAGAGCCACCGTTCACATTTAAATCGGTCCGATCGAATAGTCCGATCTAATTCTGACAACCCTGGTTTTCTCCCTTGTGTCCAGTGGCAAAACCAGAATTTTTGGTTTGGGGGGGAAGCCCGAAGGAGAGAGACGACATCGCAGTTAGGTAAAACTGTAAATTGGGACTAATTCACACTAATTCAAAGCTCAAGGAGCAAATCGTACGAGTTGAAAATGTTGGAGGACTACTAGTGCATTTAGGCCATGTTATAATATCTTCTTAATGTAGAGGGAATAACTACTCACTGGGTCCTTACTTTTTTCAGTGCCTACCTTACTGGCCCCCCATCCTTATATTTTTCCACAATATTTAGGAAGGCAAACTGCACACTTAGTCCTTAACTTTCGGCAAAATCACCAAATTACTACCCCATATTTACATTTTTTCAAAATTCCCGGAGTGACAACAGCCCCCTCCCAACATATGGTAGCTATGCCACTGCTTGTGTCTGAATCTTGATCCTTGTTATCCGTCTCTATTTTTACCTACATTAGCCTTTATCCAATTCTAAAAAGTATGGCATATGGAGGATAGGGTCACTGTCATAAGTGACACTGGCTTCAACAGGTTCTTCCTCCATTTTCAGAAGTGGTTTGATCTTCTACAATTGGAAATTGAGGCTCCATGGGATATGGAAGAGGCCATCATCCTTTGTAGCTATGGTTTAGAAGTTGTCATCAGTCAATTTACACCTGTGTTGATTGGACATCTTATATAGTATACAAGAGATTTTAAAATCTTGAGTTTGTTACGTTAAGGGAAACTAAGCACCTTTAATGCCCAAAAATTGATATTGTGGTGG
The DNA here is from genome assembly GCA_005392925.1 of Aquilaria sinensis. Lineage (NCBI taxonomy): Eukaryota > Viridiplantae > Streptophyta > Magnoliopsida > Malvales > Thymelaeaceae > Aquilaria > Aquilaria sinensis. The sequence continues at coordinate 842,679 of SMDT01002881.1, read as the reverse complement.
TTCAATTTTTTTATAAATTTTATTTAATTTTGATTCCAAACAGTGAATCTTATCATATCAAGGAGACAGAGTTTTTTTCATTCCTTAATGAAATGATTTTTATAAGTTTTATTTAAATTTAGTTTTAACACCATGAATTTTACCAGACAAACCAAATATGAAATTTGTTTATATATCCTGAAAATCTCGGAACTTTTTCGAATCCACCAAGAATTTTAATAGGCATCCATGTTTAAGACCATCCATCTTATCAGGCCAATTGGATTTGAATAATTAACTTACCTCAAGATTTTATCAAATCCACCAATGTCAGTTTTCTTAAAAATTTATTTCTTAAGTAAATTAATTTCTAACTTCTTTTGAAAAAGGAAAAGTAAATTAAATTTAACCTAAAATCATAATTCCATGTGCCATTAATTTTTTTAAACTTATTCATGGATAAAATAAATAAGCAAACAAAAATTGGATCAAAAATAAAGAAGAAAACAACACTGTCAGAGATGAAATTGAAAAACAGGGAAGACTGGAAGTGAAACAGACAGAACAGAAAAGACCAGTTATTAAACGAGGGTTATTCCAAAACTGGAGATATCGAATTGTGGAACGTTCCAACTGACACCACCCCCAAGAATCCAATTCTTCTCCAATTGACGAACAACGTACCAAGGCGTATCGCGAATCTGGTAACTATGTGTTAGAGACTAGATGGACCAGTCACAGCAGATTCGCTCGTTCCCGGAACAGCCAATATAAACCAACCCTAACTAGCCATCCACGAATTCCTTTATGATGAGCAAGCTAGGTTGAAGCCGCTAGCTAGCTATAGTATGCTTCCTCAAAGATCGAACTTCTTGGTCTCCCAATAACGCCGGCGGGAACCATGAAACCAGCAGGAGGGATGTAAGAACCAGAGTGGGCTCTTGGAAGGCAATGAAAGCAAATTGCAAGGACATGGAAGTGAAATAAGTGCTAACCGCGGGCCGAAAAGGGCATGAAGATGATGCTGATAAGAGAGACAGACTGCCATGTCTGAACTTTTCGAAGATGAGAATAAATTGTTTGAGATTGATAAGGATTTAGAAGAAACCAGGAGACTTATGGGTTTCTCAGAAATTAGGAGACTTATGGGCTTCTCAAAGTGTTGTTAGTGTAAATCAAGAAGGAAAGACAAAAGAGCAGAGGTGACTTATGGGTTTCTCAACTCAGATGAGGACAATAATTTTTGTTTTCGTTTTTTCTTTTTTGTTTTTTTCCTTAATTTAAATGAGGTTGGATTTGTATACAAACAAGAGGAACACGAGACCACAGACAGGTGTAAACCCAAAAGTCCTAGTGCCAGTTACAAGCACAAATTAAACATGCTTAATTAAATCCACAGTTTTAGTGTAATGGGATTGCTTTGTTCATACGGTTTTTGCCTAGATTGTTGAACCCGAGGTTATAATCGGTCATAGTTAATTGGCTTATGTTTTTTTTAAACATAATATTGAGAAAAGAAAAAACAAGGCAAACTGGGCTAACCTCCCTAAGACCCCTCGCCTCCACTTCTTAAATCCCCGTGACTAAACCCTTGAAAACTCTTCAAAACATCACTAACCCTTGATACATTATCCTAATTTTCTCAATTCACTCCGTAAGAATGAATCTTTCCTGTAACAGCTAAACTTTTTGTGACTCTTTACCCCACCTTTAAAAGCGTCCAATTCATCATACAATTCAAGAGACAACTCTTCATACTTGGCAAAAAAGACCTTTAACAATTTGCTGACTTTATTGACGCAATTGTTTATCCAAGAAGATTTTGCCTTAACTGTACAATCTCCTTTCTCTGAAGCAACACCATCTTTAGTTGTCATCAATGTGCAAGGTTTTTTTTATGGCCATTGAAAACTCCTCACATCTTGTCTCCCAACTTATCTAAGGCCTTCAAGCTAGGTGGAACCCCAGAAGATTAAATAAAAATCATCCTTATTAATAATTTTCTTTACCACTAAATCACCTTTATTAATTTCCCTCACATTAGAAAAAGCTAACCCAAATGATGATTCTTCAGATTTTGTCCCAACAAACTCAATAAAAGACCCAATCTTATGCCCACCACCCACTACAACAAAATGGTTCATTAGCGACATTTTTTTCAACTTTTAGTGACGTTTTTAAAACGCTGCTTCACCTTCTCCGACAATTTAAAAACGCCACAAAAAAATGTCGTCTAGGTACACGTTGGTAAAGGTTTTAGGTATTTCCCTGCGTTTTATAAATGCAAGTAAAGGACAACCAATAGTGACGCTTTTAACAAGAAATATCAGTAAATTTATCATATTTAGTCACTTTTTTATTTTTAAAACGTCACTAATGTACTGCACTCAATAGCATTTTTATTCGAAAAACGTCGGCAATGTACATGAATTTTCCAACATTTTTGTAAAAAAACACTGCTATTAAATGATAGTTGGAATATTAATTTTCTCTCCTAGTATATCATTGTTCACTTATTTCGTAGTAGGAGATCATAATACTATACTATTATCATCAATAAAAATTGCACGAACATTTATGTTGAATAATGAAAATTTTTAATTAATAAAAATTGTAATAAATTCATACATGTAGAAACTCTAAATAATTATGAATTACTATTGTAGTAATAGTATGTCCAAGGTTCAGTACAAAGACTAAATCAAAAAATGACTTCAAGTCCGGCGGCCTCACTTCTCTGGGTGGCTCTCTTCCTTCCGCCACATCATGTGATTGGCATGAACTAGGTACCACCAATAATAGAGGAGAAGGCTCAAAATTGGTCCACAGATGAACTTGTCTTTGATCCTAGCAAACCGATACTAAGTACCAAATCGATAAAGGTACCTGAATTTGAAAACAAGTACAAATGCATTTTATGAGTTCCATGAGGCTCTAATCTTTTCTCATCTAAAAATAAAACCAGACGCATAGCTTGTCGCATATTTAACCACAATCATTAAGCAAATTAACTGTTCATAATAACCAGAAATTTTGGACCTGTAGGCTCAAGCCGAATGCATTCTAATTAAACTACATTCTAACTACTAACACAAGATTACTGTTCATAATAACCAGAAATTTTGGTGTTGTTCATAAGATACAGCATAGAGAGATTAATCTTGACAGAAAGCAATTCCAAGTTTGTGCAAATTTTAAACCCAATCCCACAGCCATGCATCAGATCAACTAGAATCTACTTAGGGGGGGAAAGGTCTTGAACTCATAATAACAAAAAAATATCAGTTTGATGGAAATAAACAAAGTGAAAATTGCTCGGCGAACTATATTGGCTGTATCAGTTGTCCTACTTCTGATGGCTGCTAATAGGTGAAACCAGGAGACAATCTTAGATAGTAAAAAAAAAAAAAAACCCCAATAAGTATTACATCAAGTGGAAGACAATCTTAGATAGTAAAAAAAAAAACTAGCAAGAAAATATCATTGTAAGTAGCAGATCAAAATTTCCACAAAGAAGACTTCTATCAAAATAAATCCTATATTTCTTAAGGTGTGCACCAAATGTATAAAAGTTATTTTATGTTTATGATATTTTATATTTCAGGAACCTTACTTTTCAATGATCTTATTTACCAGGACTTTGAAAATCCTTCAACCAAGTGCACACTCTCTTTCTTTTTATTTATTTATTTATTTATTGATGAATAGATCATTTTACTTTTGAATTTGCATATGGTTTGAGTGTCTCCCATGCATATGATGCATCCCAAGAAGAGCATGAAAATCCTACCATTCAACCTTCAAGTGGAGCGTAAAAATTTCTTTTTGATGACACCAATTAGAATGTTAACAGTCAAGAAAGAAAGACTATAAGCATGCAAATCTGAATCAAAGAAAGAATGACAATTCAAACAAATTGTCTTGTTCTTTAGAGAAGTAGATTCAAACACTAACAACCAAGCATTTAACTGACAAGGAAACCTCTAGAACATAAAAAAGTAGGCAAGGCAACCTAGAAGAAGAACAAGAGGAAGCATACCTCCAGGGGCAACATGCTTTCCTGTTTCAATATAAAAGGAAAAAAGAACAAAGCATCAGATTGTATAAGAACAACAAAAAACTGTATCAAAACATTAAAATGAAAACTTTCAACAACATACACCACGTCAATATAAAAAGAAAAAAGAAAAACTATCCTTTCTGTTACCTAATGACATGGCAACTGCATATGGGTCTTTAGTAGCCAGCTCAGAAACAATTTCCAAAGAATGCCTCACAGCAACCGGATCAGCAAATGAAATCCTGCAGTGACATAAGCACCAGCCTGGAAAATGAATATGGAAGCCACCAATAGCTTTTCTTTTAAGTAAAATATGCAACAATAAGAATGAAATTAAATTCGGCCAAGCTCAGGAAACAGAAAAATAATAGTAAGCATAGTTAACTTGCAAGATATAGAGGAAAACAGAACTGAAGATCTGTAGAACAGAAAAATAAATAAAAAGCAAAGACTTTTTTATCTGCAAATCATATTGATGCATCTCCCCAACAATAAACGTTGGTGATTCCTGTATTTGTGTGGACTTGTTTTAGAGCTCAAAGTTTCTAGGCTCCACCATTATATGAAGAATGACAAAGGTAGTTTGTTTTAGAGCTCAAAGTTTCTAGGCTCCACCATGATATGAAGAAAGACCAGTGTTGGCCTAACAGCCGTCCAGTTGTAGGCATAGCAGCCCTTTTCCTTTCAAATTCAAAATTATATGAGTACATTATATACCAGGGACAAAAATGGGCTAGCTTTTATTAGCGGATTGGGTGTCTAACTAAAATATCATGGGAAGGAAAACGATAGAGGTCCACCATAAAAAAGAATATTTTGAGTAGGAAGTGTTAAAAAAAAAAAAAAAGTTCAATGAAAATGTTGACGTTAGATCAGACATTGATGAAGGCCAGATATGGTGGGGATCATGCAAAAACAAGCAGACTTGCGGTATGGAGATGTAGGTCTGACTGAGGAAACCAAATGTCGTGGCATGGACGGTCATGGTGAGAGTTGAGGACCCCACTATAAAAATTGGTTAAGGAAATCTATGGTGCAGAAGTTGAGGCACCAAGGAAGAACTGAAAATCAATCATATACAAATACATCTAAGAATAAGAAGAAATGAGGCATTAGAATGCAGGAGAAAATAGAAAAGGTATTAGAATGCAGGATCTATTGTTCTAACAAAGCATAAGATATGCATTAAAATTACAGTAATTGGAAACCAAAGCCACCAAATAGAGCACAAAAGCAGAGGAGCTGAAACCTTCTCTATCTGGTGTTTCAAATCCAACGACTTGAGACTATGAAATATAAAGGAGGCAAATGTGGCTGGTTTTCCAGAAAAAAAAAAAAAAGAAGGGGCACAAAATGAGCAAATGAACGCAGGACAGCTAACTATTCCCAATTGATATGTTGCACAAAATGAGAAAAAAATGATTACTTGGGAACAGGAGGCATGTTTGTCCTTACCCGTCTAGCCCAACAAAACACAGAACGTACAGGTATACTTACAAACAACTATTCAAACATCTACAATAACCTGAAAGACCGAGACTACAGTATACAAAAAATATAACTACCATTGATCAGGTAATATTCTCTTTGGAAGTCTGCTTTCAGCAATATGCTCAGTTCTGCTACAAAAATTTCTTCTTTAACAAAAAAGAGCAGAATAACATGTATCAGTTCAGGACTACAAGCACCACAGATTGCCAAAAAGAGTGCCATCAAGATGCCTAAATTTCAAGATTATGATGGCACCTTACTTTGAATTATGTTGGCACAGGTGGCATGAAGTTCATACCATCAAAATGCAGTCAAAAGCTACATTGGCCTCTCCAATCCACACGAAGGAAAAAGTATACAAGTCCATGACTTTTAACATAAAGCATCTTGTACCTACTTTATGAGCTTAGTCAATTTTTCCCCTTCATGAAAAAATTTAGAAGAGATTATTTTTTTTGCTCATCATTGACCAAAACTATATAAGTCCTAGACAACTCATGCCTTGTCAGTTCAAGCACAGAGAGAATACTATGGTGATGGAAAAATCTCTAGAGGCGGGAACACTCCAGGAAAAGAAGACGGCATGTATATCTTTATGATAGAGAGTGGCTGGGATTCATCCTGATGCTATGTTTTTGTATAAGGATAGATTAGGGATTATGCACAATAGCTAAAGACGGAGATCAACAAGAGACAACAAAACCACAATATATGCCTATAGCACAACACCATAGCTAGATAACTCTTAAAGCATCTCTGCTACCTGCTCACTCTTGTTAGTGAGAGTGTCCATGGACGCATGACAAAGTATAAGCTGACATCAACCAACTTGAATCACAAACTTGCAGGAGAATAAGAGGCATGGGACAATTTGCCCTTGACACCTCAGGAAGAGAACATGTAAACAAATACTGGAATCACACATATAACAGCTTTTTACATATAGTTCCACATTTTGACCTAGCAGAGGTGACAATACTATATCCAGTTCACCAGGTGATGTCCAAAAGAACAGCAAAAACAAGAACCAGTAATAAGCACTTGGAGGAGCAAAATAATCAGGCCAGAGTGAAATAAGGTATGCCCGAGAGCACATGGAGCTGCAGAGGCAGCAACACAAACTCGGTCAGTCTAGTACTAAGGAGGGGGCAAATATTAAGAAGTCATTTGATCTCAATAAGCAAACAGCATAACCATCTCAAACCAAAAAGTTAGCTAAAAAAATACGAAAATTAGTCTTAAAACAACATATTAGTCTACGTCCATTGGTCTACCTAGATCATCCCATAAGAAAATTTATCAAACTTAAATTCTCTGAATAATTGGTTTCATTTATGGAATCAGAACCCAACAGCTTAAAAGGAAATCTGTTCTTTGCTTTCATTTAGCTGTTTGCTTTCATTTAGCGAATGTAGTAGTAGCAATTTTCAATGTTACCTTTGGTCTTGATGAGAAGTCCTGCAGCTTTCGGGCGGGGAATGCGGAATTCTTGTGAACGGCAGCGGTAGCGGGTCGAGCAGAGTCTAGTACTTCTTTTAAACTTCTGCATCTTGTGCTCCAAACACAAGAAAACTTTGTCCTCGTCTGTCTCTACCTTCCACATTGCCAGAAACAAGGTTTATGAACACTCCCTCCTCTTCCCCGCCGCCCTCATCCATTCCCTCCCCCTTCTTCTCCGTTACTCAGTCCCTTCTCCCTCCTCATCAATGTTTCGGTCACTAAATCCTAAATCACACTCATCGACCCCAACAAATCCCAAACCTCAATCACAAATAGCTGGCATGATGGAATCTCCAAGGGCAGCTCCTCCAACAGTAGGTGGCCTTTCTTCGGCTTGGATTTGAGCCATTCCAAAGCTGCCCGTTTTCGTCTCTCTCACAGCCGACAAGGAAGATGAGGCAACGACCGACGAGGACGAATCTGAGCAACAAATAAGCTGGAATTGCAAAAAAAAAATAAGCTGGAATTGCAAACAGTGGCCAACAAATCGAGGACGACCGATGAGAATGGCAGGAGTCGTGAACGGCTGGAATCGATAACGGTGGAAGAGGAAGGCGATGGAGATCGAGGAGGAGGATGAGGTGACAAAGATTCGACTATTCAAAGCTGATTGCTTCGGAAACCCAGAAGTGGATTGACAGCGGCGGAATCAGAGATGCCGCGATTCCCAGGCACCGTTGGATGATTTGTTGGGTTGGCCTCTATCCCATCCGATTCGATCTCTCTCGCGTGGTGCCTCTCGCCAATCCGATTCAATCTCCTATTCGATCTCTCTTGTGTCGTCCTCTCCCGTTACTGACCTGTAACTCTCCAGTAGAAAAAAATAAGATTCTTAATTTTTGGACAGGGTAGGGCTTTGTTAATGGGCCGGATCATTTAGCTGCATTTTAGAAACTAGTTGGGCTTAGGTGGACTTTTAACTGCGTTTTTAGGATTTTGTTGGGCTTGGATAGATATTTTGTTGTAATTTTTTAAATATGTCAAGTATAAGAGGTCATTTTAGCTGTGTTTTTTTAAATTCGTCGGGTTTAAATAGTTCTTTACTTACATTTTTTTAAACATGTCAGTAATAATATATTTTTTCCGACATTGTTTTGAAAACGTCGGTAAATGTATGTCACCTATAAACCTTTTTGTTGTAGTGACCAAACTGTTTCTCAGGCCCAACAGACTAATTCAGACCCAAAATGCAATGAGAAATCCTAACCTACTTCTCATAATCCTATTGTTGCCTAATAAGTTTGACTGCTCATGACTCTTGGGAAACTCCAACATCGAAAAACGATGTCACCTGAATAGTGCCACCCAACGCGCCACTATCATGCCTCATGGAGGCTTCCCCTCCAGCTTCACAGCAAGTTCTTCTCCTCTCCTTCCGATTTGGCTCAACTCCTCCACAATCATCTTTGCTAGCCACCATATCGGTTGGCGATGTCACTTGGCTAAAACCACCTTTCATTTCTACATAGAGATGGCAATGAGGTGGGCCTGATTACGTATAAGCCAAGTTATTTATATTCAAGTTTAACAGAATTAACATGAATTCAAGTCTAGATCAGGTTTAGGTTGGGTCATTTGGATTCGGGTTAAGTGCATTTTGGGCTTATGTTGGGTTAGGTCGGGTGTATTTGGGTTCGGGTCTAATACAAGTTGGGTCGATTTTAATTTCAGATAATTTCAAGTTGGATTTCAGTCTAAACTCAGGTTAACCAATTAAGTTTATTTGGGTTACTAGTATATATGCTGAAACCACTTAATCAATTCAATTTTTTTTTTGTTCAGTTTTGTTAAAATTTAAATTAAATACTTTAATTTTTTTGGTTCTTAATATGTTAAATAAAAAAAATTATTAATTATGTTCCAATAAATTTGTTGCGAAATTGCTACAAAATATAACTCTAATTCATTATTACTTATTAGTGACTAAATTGCAAATTTTTAAAAATTTTGAGTAAAAATGCAAAGATTAGAAAAGTTTAAAGACCCATATTGTAATCATTATGGTGACTAAAATGAAAATTTTCAAAATTTATGTACCTTATTGTGCTATACTTAAAAGTTTAGAGACCGGTGTTGTAATTTAACGAGTGCCTATCAAGATCATCAAACTTAGTAAATATGGAAGTTACTTGTTTTACAAGAACTCAAATATGAAACTTATTAACTATGAGTTTCTTTGAATATGAGACTCACTAAATATGGATGTTCCTGAAAAAGTGAATTTATTAAATATGAAAGCTCCAAATTTAAAAGGAAATAAAAGAGGAAAGTCAAGGTTTAGGGTAAAAGTTAAAATTAATTGCTAAGGTTTATGATAAGGGTTAGGAATAAGATTAAGTGTTAAAGTTTAGGGCTTAGGGTTTTAAGGTTAGGGTTTATGATTAAGATTGAGGGCTTATGGTAAGATTAGAGTTTAATTTTATGGAAAAGGTTAATGTTTCAATTAGGGTTTGGGTTTAGGATTTGGGATTTAAGTTTATATATAGTGTTTACGGTTAGGATTGAAGGCTTATGGTTTAGGTTAAGGTAAGAGTTTAGGGTTTTAGGCCTTTGTGTTTAGGTTTAGGGTTTAAGGTTTATAGTAAATTAAATTCAAATTCAAAGATAAATAATTAAAGACTAATTATGTATTTACCGTTCCTACTACTACAAGACAGGAATATTAGTAATACGGGGCAGGGTGGAAATGTTAACACTAGTGGAAGAAAAAACTATTAAAAAGTTTAATTTGACTATACATTAAAAATACCATAATTTGAAACATTTGAAATTAATTGAATCAAATTTCAAACAAAGAAGAGAACCATATTAATTAAAAAAATCAAATACCTTCATTTAAAACAATTAACTATATTCAATTAATATTTTATTTACCAATTGAAGTTTGTACAGAAAACTTGAAATTTGAAACCCAAATTACCAATCCAAATATCCAACAATAATTAATTGAATCAAATTTCAAACAAAGAAGAGAACCATATTAATTAAAAAAAATTCAAATACCTTAATTTAAAACAATTAACTATATTCAATTAATATTGTATTTACCAATTAAAGTTTGTACAGAAAACTTGAAATTTGAAACCCAAATTACCAATCCAAATATCCAACAATTCAACAAATTTGTGCAAGATTACCAAAAAAAAAAAACATTTTGTGCGGCAAATAAAATTTTCCTTAAATTGATCTACTGCTACTCAATCTAGATTAGTCGATATCTAATTTAACTATCAGCTGAAACTCAATATGTTAGTTACACAATTCAAAAGAATGTGTAAACAAATCCCTAAATTATTAAGTTTCAAAAGACCCCTACGTAAAACATATTATTTTGTTATTTTATTCTTTAAAGACCCCTAAATAAAATATATTTTTATAGTATTTAAAAGTTTCTTAATAATTGATGTGTAATTTAAATAAGTAAGCAATATATAAAAAATTAAAAAATTTTAAATCTCTACCGACCATATATTTATGTTAATTTGGGTTAAAATCAAATTATGTCAAGTCTAGTCATTGGGTTATTTCAGGTTCACATCAAATCTGCCTTGGGTTTGGGTCATTTCAGGATCAAGTCATTCCGGGTTCAGATATTTCCGATTTTAAGTTATTTGAATTCTGGTTTTCTTAGGTTTTATTTTAATCAGGTTCGTGTTCAAATCAAGTTGGACACAGTTAGGTTCAGATCGTTGACTTTTTTAATCAAATCAAATCAGGTCAGGCTTAAGTTCAAATGAGTCGAGCCAGGTCATGATTGGATCACGTCAGATTTTGTCATCCTTATTTCTATAACATGATGTTCTTCCCTCTTGTGTTCACCGCCGTTATTCCACAGACAGACTTATGTTCTTAACCAAACCTTGGTGACAAAAAAATAAAGGAGGTGGCTTCTGGTATTCTCAGCCCATCAAAAAATAGCGGAGCAAAAGAATTACAAGCCCTGTGTAATAATATTTGTGACTTTTGAACTTTTTAAAACTATGATTAATTGTATATATCTTTTTGTAAATGTAGCATAAACATATATAAATTTGGTAGATACTATAACAAATTAAAAGTGACAAATATAGTAGGATAGAGGAAGTATTTGGCATTGTATCCACTCTGCCCAAAACTCTCTTTATTTTTCTCTTGCACCCAATATAAATAGTAATGTGGAAAGTTGATTTTGTTAGAGATGGGCCATATAATTTTTTTTTTGTTCTTGTGATATTGATGCTTGTTTGAAGTAATTGTGTTTCTAAGCTTTCTTGTTCAACAATGTAACTAAGTTTTGTTGCTTGCAAAAACTTTGGGCATAATGTTTAAGGTTTAGCAACTTGAATCACTTTTTCAGGTTGATTGAAAGTGTCCCTCTTTCTTTTTATTTGCTTGTTGGGTGAATGATCGAGTAAATTGCATTGAAGAGTCTATGTACATTTTATGATATGGGTAATAAAAATTGAAGTGTTTTCTTATGATTAAGTTCTTAATCAATTGTCTGCTTTTTGCAAGAACATGAGAGGAAGAGAAAGGATAGGGACCGGGTAGCATATGAAAGAAGGAAGCAGCTCAACAAATTGAGATTGAAAGCTGAAAAGACTGCAAAAGAGAAACTAGGGTCACAGCTAGAAGTATTGGATTTTTCTAAGATATGGAGACTAAAAATTACTATGTGTATCTTTTTTATGATAATTTTATGAGTTGTCATTATCTTGGAGGAAAAATAGTAAAAAACAAAATTAGATTTTGATGAGATAACATTTCGAAACTATATGTATATATGATCTTTCCTATATTGTATATGATTTAATCGTTAAATAACACTATTGATGTACTTCATGTTTGTGAATAATTATAATTTGCCTCCATTTTATAATTGTTGGAATTATAGAACCATGACAATACAGTAATATATGTAGGATTAAGAAAAAGATAGTGGCCATTTCAGTTGTTGCTAAAATAGCAATGACTAGTGAAGGAAAACAGTTACTAATTTAGTCATTGCTGACCGTCGCTAAAATTAGTAAATGCAAGTAGTCGCTAAATTAGTGACAGTTCTCGGCACTATGCCCATACTGAAAAATTAGCAACCGTTGATGTTGTGAAGACATACCATCACTAAATTATTAGCATTGAGTGAATTAACTATAACAAATTTAGCGACAGCTGACCATCTCTATATCTAATTCAGTGACAGTACAGTCACTGAAGCCCTATTTTTTAGTGGTGATAATGTGGCTTGTTATATATTAAAGTATTTAATGTCACATTATATAGTTCTTTTCTCTTAACTAATATTTGTCACTTTTTTAATATTTGAAATTTCAATTTGATTCAAAATCTTCTCACATTAATTACTTTTAACAAAATCTTGAAAAATACAATCGATAAACTATAAGTTTTCATATCATATTTGCATACAATTTTTTATATTCATTTGTAATTTACAAAAGAAAATATTTAGTCAAACTGAATTTTGGAAAATCAAAAACTGACAAGCATTATACAATGAGGGTAATTATATCTGTAGGGATGGAGATTCAATATAACTTTCGTTAAAAATGAATGGAAAAAATTTTCTTGCATACTAGATATGGAGGAAGATCGAGGGTGTTATTTTTTATTTGTTTATATAGTTTCTTAAAAAAATTATTTTTTGTAATAGGACAATATATTAATGGAATCAAAGTTATTTATTTATATAATTGAATTTCTTTTAATATATTTTATACATTTTGAGGGAATTTACTTTTTAATCATAATATATATTTAAAATTAATTTATATATTACTTTTTAAAAATAATATGTGGTTACTTTACTATCACATTTAAAACAAATTGTGTCTTCGCTTTAACATCTCTACATATCGTCACTATGGATGGTAAAATTTGATCCGACCCAAAGACCTGAGCTGACTTACTTGAACCCAAACTTGACTTAACCCGATTTGACCAGAAAAATCAACGACCCGAACCCGACTGCACCCAACTCGATATGAATCCGAACTTGATTGAAGTGAAATTGGAGCCTGAACCCGACCTGACCCGAACCCAACAAGACCCGATGACTAAACCCGATAAGACCTGATTTTAACTTAAATCAACATAAAATACATGATTGACAAAAGACTTTAGAAAATTTATAATTTAATATATGTCAATGAGTTTCTTCTATTCTGTTGATCTGTTTTGCATTGTAGAGTCAACGAATAAGAGTTATGGTAAATGATTAGTAATGTGGTGATAAAGAGATAAAAATAATTAGGTTTTAGAAATTATAGTACTCCTTCTGTCCAATATTCTTTGAAATATTTAACTTTTTTGAATAGTTTGAGTTGAATGTATTCATATTACTCCATCTGTCTCAAATTTTTTGCACTATTCAGATTTTAAAAATTAATCTATATTTTTTTATTTTCAAAATTTTAATATATAAATAAAAAAAATTATACATGAATGATAGATCAAGACTTATAGTTTTTAAATATTTTTTTTAATTTTTAATAAATAATAATATAAATAAATTCAAGTTAAATTAGTCAGAAAAGTTAAATGGACCAAAGAAAATGGGAGATAGAGAGAGATTATTTGTTAGAAAAAAATTAAGAAATTATATATTTAGAAACTACAGGTCTTTAGTTATTATTTAATATAATAATTTTTCATTTATATACTAAAATGTTGAAAATAAAAAATTATAGATTAATTGTTAAATAGTGAATGTTATAAAGAACATGACACAGAGCGAGTATTTTATTAAAGAAATTATATATTAATATATCTTCATAAATTTTATATTATTTTTTTATATCTAGTTAAATTAAATTTTAATTAAAATTAAACAAAAAATTGAATGGATTCAGCCATTTCGGCTTATACATCAGTGAACCGAGTAAACTTGATAATCAAATTGAATCTTATCTAAGACCCGATAACCCGACCTGATTAGATCCGAACCCAAATAAACTTAGTCTGACCCAACCCAAACCCAAAATATACTCAACCCAAACCCAGATAACCTGACCTGAACGCGAATACATGCTAACTCAATTAAACCTGAACCTAAATAACCTAACCCAAACCTAATCCGACCTACCTAATTATCATCCCTAATCGTCACTTCAAAATGATGACAAATAACTATGGTGTAATTTGTCCGTCAAATTTGGCACTTACTCATCGTCAATAGAAAGTGACTCTCTTTTGGAATGAAAAAGCGGTAACATGAAATCGTAATTTTTTTTTTGTTCTTTTCGTACGAAGCATGTAGAAAGTTACAAATTCTATTGTGGCTTTTGTGCATTTTTATTATAGCATGATAAGAGCGTGCTTGGAGTAAAATACTATCTTCATCTCACAAGACTTGCCTTATTTACTATTTACAACAATTAATTTATAATTTTTTTATTTTAAAATTTCTCATACAAATATAAAATTTTTATATGAAAACAGTACCTTAAAAATTTTAGTTAATAAATATAGTTTTTAAAAAAAATTTACAATACAAATTAATATAAATATATTTAAGTTAAATTTTAATAAAAAAACGTAAAATGACCGACCTTTGTAAAACAGAATGAGTAGAATAGATACTCTACACGATATGGCTCATAACAATACCCTCTCGTCTCAGCATGAATGATGCATTTTGGAACTTGTTACAATGCCGGAAAAGCTGGAAACTCTTGAGCTTTCTTGATTTCTCGGGGAGGCTGGTAGTCGTTGGTTTCTCCACTTTTCCAGAGAATACAAGACAGACTCAGCAGAGCGAAACGAGCAAATTTTTGGGTTCAACCGTAGAAGGAAGGGGCTTTTTCTGCCGAAGGGAGCGGCAGAATCATAACAAGAAGGCAGCAATAGAGATGGGAGCTTTTCAGCATTGAGAAAAATTGGGGGGGTCTAGTAGCCAAGCTGTAAAAAGCAAATGGTGGGTCGCTCTAATTTGGATCCAATAATTTGCCGTTGCGTTTGAATTCAGGCACTTTAACCTTCACTCAACTCAGCACATTGTTCCTTTTCCACGGTAATCTTCACTTAAAAATTTTAATTGAACATTTGGGTTATTTCTCCATTCTCGGAGGAGTTGATGAAAGGAATTATTTTGTTCCCCCCCCCCGCAGCTATAAAAAGTACTAGCTTATCATTTAATTGCTATTGCTTTTTTCCTCTATCAAGTGATTAATTGGTTTTTAAATTTCCAATTCCCTTTGTTGCTAGATACATAAAGCAATAGATCATTGTTGAATTAGTAGTGTACGAGTTTTATGGTGCCCGCGTGTTACAGTTGTTCAATCTATGTTAACATTAAATAAATATAAATAGTGGTGATCATTGACAAAGGAAAAAAATATAAGAATAAGAAAAAAAAAGTAAGAATCAAGATAAAAAAAATCAAAGTAAAGTTTTAGGGCAAAAAGAAGTAACAAAAAGATTGTAAGTATCAAGAGATAAACCTTAATAGTGAAAAAGTTGATAAAATAAGACAAAAAGTGAAATTTCAATGAAAAAAAATGAGGTTTAATGATTGATACAAAAAATTGCAAAAAAATAGTCTTTCAACCAAGAGAACAAATGTAAAGATTTCAGGAATTAAAAGCTTAATCATCAACTTAATAAAGAAAAAAATAAATAAAAACATTAACTAAAAAAATTAGCTCAAACCATATCAAAAAATAGACAACTATTATATAGTGATTAAAGTTTTGTGTTAAAAAATAATAATAAAAAAAGAAACAGAAAAGGTTAAACAAAGTCATTATGGTTGATTAAAAAAAGAAAAGAAACAAACATTGGTTTCCAAGATTTTGCTTTAGTAGATAGTAAATAAAAAAAACAAAGAAATTAGTGGCCAAAAGAACAAATGGAAAAATCCTAGTTATTAAGTTTTGAGATTGAAATGACCAACGAACAGAAATTACGGACTATAATAGGAAAATGTATAAATTCATGTACTAAAAATGCATTTGACAAAAAAAATGTGAAATAGACTAAAATTATTAAAAATAATATCATAGGTCCTCATGAAAAGTGATTTCTATGTGAAAAAAACGATTGAGTTAAAAAAATCACATAAAAAAACAGTAAAACACAAAAGTAAAAAAAAAATACAATGTTCATACACATTGATTTTCATTGTAGATAAATAGTAAAAAACACATCTTATTTTATAATATAGTAAAGTTTTAATAACCACACATTGTAGTTGGTATTTTTTTTTCAATAAATTTAGCATGAAAATAATTTTTAATAATAAGAAATTAAAAATTTCTCACCATTCATATTGATCAATTAAAATTTTGGTTTATTTTAATTTTTGACTTGGGCTCTATTTATATTATATTCTTATAATTAAAATGATCAGTTATGATTGAAATATAATACTGTGAAACAAAACATTGTATGTGTTTTGAAATGATACATATTTCTTATGTTATAAAAAATAATTTACTAAAATTTTTCATGCCTTATTAACTCAAAATCCAATTTTCAATATCAATGAAAAATTTATCTAGAAAAATTCACTTTTAATTTCAACAATAATGGACTAAATTATTTTAGTAAATCATAGACCTTAAAGTAAACCATTGGTGCTATAAAACTTAATCATCAATAATAAAAAAAATGACCAAAACATGAAAATGTATTTAATTTATGTTAATCAATTAATGATTTAACTATTAAATTAACAAATATAAAAAGAAAAAAAATTGACTAAAGTCGAATAAACCATAACCATAGTCAAAAGGTAGTAAACTATAATGATTAAGGTTTTATTTTAGAAAACAATAATAAAGAAAGATAACAAAAAAAAGTTTAGACCAACCAAAAAATAGAAAATTTTAGGTATTAAGGGTTTAATGATTTTATTAATAAATTTAAAAAATAATTTTAGCATTTATAATGCAAAATAACATTGCACAATATACATGCAATATGTTTTTCTAAAATTTTACATATTAATGAATCAATGGTAAAATGGAACATTTTAAGAACCAAGCACTAATACATAATATAAATTGTGCACTATTTTAACTAATTAAAACTCATAATCAAACTCATGGAAAGTGTGTGTGTATTATATAAATTGTGTATATGTTTTAATTCATCAAAACTTTAAATTTAACATATCTAACTAAACCTTTCAATAAAACCATGTAAAAGAAAAAAACTTTTGGTATTTAATATGGCTAATGAAAGCATGTCTCTCATTTTCTTTTAAGAATCTATCGTTTTAAATTTAAACAAATCATATTTTATTTTTCTCTAAAAGTTTCTAACAGATTGAAAAAGCTGGGGATTATTATGGTAGAATTGTTATATTGAGGACCAAAAGGGGGATTTGATCATTCAACTTGTTAGTGAAAAAAAAAAAAAAAGGATACCGCGGGGTTTGCCATAAATTGGACAAATATACTCAGTCCTTGTATTGTTGGTCTTGGAAAGTAGTGGTCCCCATCAGTTATTATCTGGCGATCTTACCACTATCAAAGAAGTAGTCTTCACCTTATCTCGTGACAGAAGGTGAAAGTTGAGGATCATTCTGAAAGATATGAAATATTTAAAGACTAAAATAGATGTTTTACCCTAAAAATTAGAAAAGTAAAAAAAAAAAGGGCCAGCCAAAGGGGTTACTGTTTATAAACAGTAAACGCCTTTCGTATTTAGAATATAGTATAATATAATATGTTATTGTTTACACTCTATTGGACCACATATGCATGCCTTGGTGATACAAGTGTAAGAGTGTTGTGTTCCGTCGTTTGACAAAATTGGGGCAAAACTTGACATTATTTAAACATTATTTTGAGTCATCCCAACACGTGTTATGTGTCCTGCTTACCTATATTCCTTTCTAAGCGTTGGTAAAAAAAAATGTCATACTATACGTGTGCCGTACGGGCCAATTTACTCTTCTAACCTTGTGTGTCCCTTTTATTCTTTGTGCGACTCTTGGCTTCTATTTTTCTATTCCATTGCCTAGTGCTTCTTCCGACCAAAGTAGAATCGATGGTAAGAAGGCAAGTGGCGGTCACTGTCCGACCTCATTCCAAGTCGTTGTTCTCTAGCATTCGCCAACTTCTAGTGATGAGCAGTCGGTCGCAAACCTCTCCACCCCATTGCTTTCCTATTTTCGATCCATCACTTTCCAAGATCTCCGTGCTCTATCAGTCTGCCTGGAAGCTGCCTAGGCCACCACCGCCCTTGCTTCACCGTCCCATCGTCGAACTAAAGAAAAGCAGAGAGAAATGAAGGTAGACGATGCTTTCAGAAATTTTTAGCCCTCAATATTTTTCCTTTTACCTAATTTCATCCAACCTTTTTTCAGCTAAATTTTTTAATCATTTGTACATATATCATGCATTATTTGTATAGATTTTTTACTTTCTTTGTCTATCAAATTTATACATATCCGGCATAATATTTGTACTTACCTTCATTTTTTGGTGATACGAAATTTGATTTATCATCTTACTTTATGCTATAAAAGATGTTATTTTTTTTTTTGTGCAGGCCACGAAAGATGATATTTGACTCATAGTCGATGGCTCACTCACTACACATAATTACAAGGTGTTCAAATTATTTCTTATCGCACGAAAGGGTGTCACTTCTCATAAAGCCAAAACCAAAATGCTGCCCGTCCCGAAATTTTCAGCACCTCCTGCTCCTCTTGACATGGCTTGATGACATGGCAGATTACCTGTAAAAAATACAAACAACTGTATCTTCAGTTAGTGAAAAAAAAAAAAACAACCCCAAAGAAAAAACATAGAGCCCTTCTCTGTATCATCCAATTCTTTTCTTTTCCTTTTACGTGGGTAAAATTACTCCAGTTGAGGGCTGAAAATCATTCTCCCAAAACAATAAAAACAGCGTTTCGGAATGTTCTTTGTTAGTTTATTGAGAACGTATATTAATCATTACTGGGATCTATGAGAAATTTTTGACCGACTCGGCTCCCAAGCATTCTTGGTTTTAAATCTGTATGCTATCTTAGAATTTGGTTGTTTCCCTTAGTCTATTTTCATCCACTAACGCAAGGATTCGACGTTGTTCTCCAAATTTCGATCCACTGATGCCCATCTTGCTCTAATTGTCTATGCCGAGGAGCAAAACATGGCGTTTTCGAAATTACAGTCCAAGGCTGCAATGGAATGGAAACACAACAAGTTTCTGTTTTTCAAAGCCAATCTGACAGAATCGGCAAGCACCGAAATTGGTGATGCTTAGATGCCTGGTGGAAGCCGAACTTAATGCTGAAAAGCTCAGCAGCGCCTTAAGAAGAGATGAAGCCGCTCAAAAGCAGAGAAGAGGAGCCCAAAAAAAAGAAACGTTCCTTGAGGGAAGCCAGCTTCAAGAATGCAGAGTGCAGAAAATAATACCAGTTTCAGAATGAATATTTTATTCTATTGGGAGATCTAAACCGGAGATCCATTAAGTGAAATAGGACATGAGAAGACTCCCATATATATGTTTCTTAGTTCTTACTTTGGACAACTTTTAATTATGTCACTTGGCCACAGTTTCGCGTTTATCTATTTGACTCGCTAGAAGAAACTAAAGTGTCCGTACTTATAAATCATCGCATATTCTTTTGAGATCGATGGAAAATGTATCTCACACGTACAAACACACACACACACACACGCACATATAAGAACAGACAAGCGAATTAATAAACAAATTCTACCTTGCAGCAGAAAAGCAAAAAGAAGGTTAATTTCAGGCATATGAACTTTGGTACTACAAGCAAATAATCAGGCTACAAAACCCAAACAGCTTGGGCATCGATCATCTAGCATCAACTGGTAACAAACTTCCCAGGAAAGTCATGCTTATGGACACAGTAAACCTTAGAACAAACGAGCACGTTTGCAAGCGAACAAAGACAAATTGAAGAAACAAATTACCACTTCTATTTAGTCTTCAAGAGCAAAGGCCCAACGTTGTCCCCTGTAGCTTTGTTGTGCTTCACATGGCTTCCATCACACAGAGGAAAAGCTCCCGACCTCCAGCACCTGCAACCAACTCAAAAGATCACACAGGCATAAATCCCATCCTAATCTTCATAAATCGTTCCCTCAGTTTCTGTTTGATCAACCATCTGGGCCAACTGGGGGCAAACACAAATAAATCAAGTAACAAACCTGCAATACGCAGTGAGGGGCTTGGAGAGCTCAGTGACGAGAACAGAGTCGACCACTTTCTCTTCGCTCTTTCTGATCTCTGGGTTTATGCTCTGACCTTCCGCCCTCACCACCAGAGCCGCCGCGCGCCTGGGTCTCGCGTTGACGACGGAAATCCCTGGCCTCCCGTTGGGACCGGCTGCCGAAGTATTCGCGTAGAGCAGGGGAGGGGCTGCGGCCGTCACGGCGGAAGCCATCGCAATCGAGCTTGAAAAGCGGAGGACTCGACCAGAGTGTGGAGCGGCTGGGGCTTGGACGGGCAAGTTTGTTTGTCAAAATTAGGTAACGTTCTTGTGGAGAGCACGCTCCGTTTCTCTCATCTGTTTATAATAAGTCCAGCAGCCGACACGTCACCAATGTAGCATGCTTAAAAGTTTTGTTGAAAGGTACCAAATTTTTCACTAAAATTTGGCTTTTAGACCTGATTTTCACTCATGTTCAGTTTGATACTGATCATGCCACTATGTTTTATAATTTGGAACTGAATTTATCACCAATGCTATAATTTTAAACCAGATATGTCATCAACAGTTAAAAAACTATTGGACAAAGCAAGACATTGTAATTTTTAATGGCATGTTTTGATTATGGGGAATAAGAAAAATGAGAGGGACAACTGCATTTTCTCTATTGTTTGATTAGATAAAAAATTGAAAAAAAAAAAAAGATCACTCTCATCCCTTCACAAGCTTCATCAGTTCAACTTTATATAAATCTCTCAAATTAGACCAAAAAGCATAAACTTTCTTAAAAAATCATCGCTGAAATTAAAAATAAAGTAAAAAAATAAAACAAATTAAGCAATCGGGTCATCTCAATTGATATCTTCTTGGCTGGAAATTACTTCCTGTGAAGAAAAGCTAGAGACAAAACACCATTAAAAGAATGAAGAAGCTCTATGATCCAATTGGGGTTGGGCATCCTAGCTGATTGCGCAAAATTCAAAGCGAATGGTGAGTACGACAAGCAGGAACGAAGTAGGGATGAAAGTCAGATAAATGCGTTATTTTGGGGTGATGAGATGGGCATGTGGGCAGGTCTTCTCTCTGCCATTAAAGTTCATAATATTTACGATCAATGCCCTTTTCAGTTCACCCACGTGCAGCTGAACTTTACTGTCAGCTCCATCTTCTTTCTCCCATTCCAATCTGATTTTTCACCTCACCAAATTTATAAGTCTGCCTATGATGTCTTGTGTGGCACACACAATGATAACTGTTGAGTCATGTTTATTGGGTTATGAAGGTTTAGGGCGTAGCCAGAAATGGAGTTTGGAGCATAATGGTCCATTGGACGCCGTAGATCCGTCATTCCTCTTCTGGGTGTTTCCTGTTCTTCTTCTTCTAGCCAGAGCATAGCGCAATAGCCCGTCGTCCATTAATCCCAGCTTTCCCTCTCCTGCTCGTGGCTGTAGACGAGATGGAGGTCAAGAGTTGGTGTTAAAACACATGAGCAACGCCTGAGCAATATCTTCGATTTGTCTAACTACTTGTTTCAGGTACGTTCCCAACTCGGTAAGGATTCGTATGCCATTTGCCCTGCATTGCCACATCTTCTTCCAGTTGATCCATTACCACATACTTCCCCATTTCCTTTCATTTTATGGTTTCCTCACATTTTTGCAGCACATAATGAGATTTTTAATGGGCTTCTTTTGATTTCGTTCTTCCCTCTTTCTTATATGTTCTTCATGTCCTATGCGTCAGGTCTGAATTTTTTTTTTTTTTCACTTTCGACGGTTGTCTCTTCAGCCTCTCCATCTTAACTCCCAGTCTCGTAGCAATCAGTCGCATACCCACCATCATTCTCTACCAAATCTGGTATAAATGTAAATAAACCGAAACCCATGGTCACTGCCAGTCTACAGCGCCTGGCCACACTGCCACATTCGGATAAATTAAAAAGAAAACATGTTAACTGCCTTAGGTTTTCATTTCCCAGACAGGTGGCTAATCTTACCCAAAATTCGGCCTAAACTGGTCCCAAAATTTCAAAGGACTTGAACTTGACTTTCGCATTAGATAGTCAAAAACTTAAAACTCAAGTAGTGCCTAAGTTATGCTACTTTTTTCAGGCATCACTCCCAGCGCCCCTCCTCTAATACAAGAAATCCGGTCACTGGCTAGCTTTCTGTTCTAGAGTCTTTTCCATTTTCAATTCTTTAGCCCAACTAAATTGGTAGAGTAACACTTTGCAATAAAGAGATGATAGGTACAATGACAAACATGGCGGACAACAAATCAATTTAATTTCATGATGGGCTAGCGGCAGCAGGTCGATGAGAATAAAGAGGTGGTGAGCAATAAGGCAAGGCTGCCAAATCGAGGCTAATGTGTTGAGCGAAGCAAAAGAAGATAAGGAGATGAAGAACAGTGGCTCGATGGATGGATGGCCAGTGAATGAAGAAGTTTGGGTATTTTGGAAATGGGATAAAATTCATTTGTAATCCTTAGCCTTTTTGTATT
The DNA here is from genome assembly GCA_005392925.1 of Aquilaria sinensis. Lineage (NCBI taxonomy): Eukaryota > Viridiplantae > Streptophyta > Magnoliopsida > Malvales > Thymelaeaceae > Aquilaria > Aquilaria sinensis. The sequence continues at coordinate 820,015 of SMDT01002881.1, read as the reverse complement.
ATCCCAAACTGGTTACTAACCTATATTTTATCCTTTTAAAATCCCTAACATTCCATATTTTTTGTCCCAGTTGCGGTCCTCATGTTAATTTTACAGTTAAAGTTAATAAAATCTTGGAAACTTTGGTCCCAAAATTTTCTTTCTCCCGCTCAAAGCACCCTCAATTCTATAAATTTAACATTTTCTCATTTTCTCTCATCCATCTTGCTTCCTAGGACAAAATAGTCAATCTTCCTATATCATCAATCTTGCTACAGATAAAAAAAACAAGAGCCATTTTCCTTTTCTCATACTTAGATCTGAGAAATGTGAAACCTTGGTTTCCTATTCCGATTCCATTTTTCAATTCTAAGCATTTATGGGCGGCCAATGAAACCATTGGAAGAGGCTGTCGAAAGCAACGATTTGGGTTAAGTTCCTCTTCGTTGTATGTGAAACACTATTTTCTCTCTCTCATTTTGAATAAAGAAAGAAGAAGCGATTAGGAAGGGGTGAGGCGGACAACGAAGCAAAGTCAAGGTTTGGGAAATAGAACTTGACCCAAATCAGAGGAGAAGGAAGGGGCAGCATGGGGTGCAGGGTAGGTGAGGCACGTGGGGATAGAGGCCAATACGGGAGGTCAACGAAGTTGGTAGAGTCAAACGTAGGCAACAAAGGCGGAGACGGTGAGGGAGGAAGAGTGAGGGAGGGCAATTACCAGAGAAGAATCGAAAACTGGATGGAGGTTCAACAAAAGTGAAGGATCCATGAGTTGGATTCACTGCCGCTGTTTCTGCTAGTGTTCATCGGCAATGAGGAAGCTATTGACCACCGGTGGAACCAATGCAATTTGGGGGGTGACAATGTGAAGGGTTTGTGCTGGTCATTGCACCGGGTCCGATAAATCTGCTCCACTGGAACAGCAAAGGGAAGCCATGGGTTTAACAGGACGTGAACAAGGCCTGCCCACTTAACCATTTGTGGCAGCCTTATGATCTTCATAAGACTTGTGCTTCGAGTTCAGCTTCTTCACTCTTAGGGTACTCTAGTTCTTTGTGATTGATTTATTGTGGATGATGATTTTTTTGGTAGGTGTGTGTACGGAACTACAGATCACATATATTGAGTCGAGATTTTGCCTTTTGGGGTAAATTTACATATGGAGTGTAATTGTCAATTTGTGGGTTTCAATTTCTGGAACCAAAATTTGGTACTCTAAACCATTGTTACCTCTTATGTGGCCAGCAGCAGCGGGGCAAGGATGGTGGTAGCTGGGTAATGGTAACGGAGGGAAAGAGAGGGAGATGATAGTTGAAGTGATAAATTTATTAGATTGAGAATAATTTGAGTGTAAATAAAAAATGTAAGACTAACGTTGTCTTTTTTTATAGAAATTCTATCAAAATTAATTAGGAAAGTGACAGAAAGATGATAGGTAAAAATAGGGAGATTAGGGACTTTAAAAAATAAAATAAATGCTAAAGGTCTATTTAAGATGACATAAAAAGGTTAGAGATCGCAAATAAATTTTAATGAATTTTATCATTTGTAAATGTCTGATCTAGATTGAAGAAGGCAGGAGGCGAAAGTTATTTTAGATTGAGGTTTTGCCTTTTGGGGTGAATTTACATATGGAGTGTAATTGTCAATTTGTGGGTTTCAATTTCTGGAACCAAAATTTGGTGCGCTAAACCATTGTTACCTCTTATGTGGCCAGCGGCAGCGGGGCAAGGATGGTGGTGGCTGGGTGTTGACTTTTTTTATAAAAAAAAAAATTAATAAAAAAATTAAAAAATTACTATTATTAATTAATTATTAATTAATTAAGTATTATTATTATAACTGAAAAAAAATTTAATTAAGTTAATTAGTTTAAAATACATTTTTGTTTTATAAGGGTTTAGTTAAAAATGATATATGTGTGTATATATGTATGTATGAAATACAAAAGAAAACTCCATAAAAAAATGACAAAATTGAAAAGTTTGGGATAAAAATGACAAAATTAAGAAGTTTTGGGAAAATTTGACAAAATCTGAAAGTTCCAGGAGCATTTGGTAGTTTGTCGCATGAATTTTGGGCCAGACCGACGGTTCTGGCCCAAATTGACAGAAAAAGACAAAATTGTCTCAATCAGAAGTTTCAGGAACCTCCCCAAAGTCAAAAGAGACGGAAAGGACTGAAACTGTCATTTCACTAAATTAAGAGGTAAGTTTGATTTTAATTTTTTTTAATTATGAACAGTCCAGAACTCCTTCCCCTATAAATAGGGGTCCAAACCTGTAAATAAAGGAGGAGAAAAGAAAAAAAATCAAGATTAGAGCTCCATTTAAAAAACGCAAAAACTGTAGAAATGGTCCCTGGCCTCTCCCCCTTCACTCATAAAAATCCTAAACTTCTGTTGAGACCACTCCCTTTCTCCGTCCACCTTCCGTTTTCTCTGCGCGTTTCGTCTCTCTTTCTCTTCCTCCATCCCGCCGTTCGTTTCTTCCTCCCCAGCTTGCCACCTTGTCCTCTGTCGCCTTTTCTGCTCCGCCGCTCTTGCCCCCCCTGTTGCGCCGTCGCCGCCTCACGCCGTCCTGCAGCGTTGCCATCGTCGCCGTCGTCTTGCTCCTCCCTCCTCCCCTGCTCTCTGTCTCACCATCACCCTGCTCTGCCGCCCCCTGGAACGTCGCCCACGTCGCCATCGCGTCCTGTAACAGAGAAATCAAAAATTTTGTTTTCTAGGTAAAACCCTGATTTAGTCCTCCATCTTTCCATATTGTTCTTTTTGGTCACTAACCTTTCTTTTATCCTTGCAGAAAACTAACTTTACTAACAACTTTTTATTATTATTTTTATTATATTATTATTATTATTATAAGTCACTAACTTTTTTATTATTATTATTTAATTATTATTACTAACTATTATAACTATTATTAGTATTATTATATTATTATTATTATTATTCATGGAAGGTTATACCTCCTATTTATTTATTTTTTTAAAGTGGATGGCCAAAAAGCCCCACTTTATTTTTATTTATTTATTGTCTTTTAATATTCCTTATTTACTTTATGTACTTTCTCTTTATTTATTTGCATGTGTTATTTAATTTATGCACTTTTTTTTTAATGGACGAACAAACAAAAAAAAAACAGAGAAAAAAAAACCTCCACTTTACTTTATTGATTTATTGTCATTTAATTTTTCTTTATTTACTTTATGCAAATTTTATTTTATAGTTAAACTTATTTCATTTATTTCACCTTTAGCCATAAAAAAATAAATAAAATAAATAAGTAAATAATAACAAATTAAAAGAAGAAATTTTTTATGCGAATAATTAACTTTATTTTTTAGGACTAATCAAGAATCCATTTTTATTACAAAGCCCCCATCCTCTATTATTTTGGAACACATATTTATTTATTTATTTCTTTAAAAAGTTAACCTTTTATTAAAATTTATTAAAAAATTAAAAAAAAATCATAATTGGATCATTCCAAAAAAATTAAAAAAAATCAATTTTTTTATCTTTAAAATTTATGGATTAGATAAATTTTTAAAATAAAAAAAAAATTAAATAAGAATTAAATAAAAAAAATACAATAATAATAAAATATTAAAAATTATGATTAAGATCAATGAATTAATTAAATAAACAAAAAAAAATTAAATTAAATTCCATATCCAAATGATCCAACAGGATCCATGGTTTGGAGAACGAAAATATATTTTTTTAAATTAAATATAAAAAATAAAATTAATTTTTAAATAGTTACTTTAATTTTTATCCAGAAAAAAGAATAAAAATAATAAAAACAAAAACCGTTTTTTTAATAAAAGAAATATATGAAAACTTAAGACTTTATATTTTACTTATTTTTTTTAAAATAATAAAAAATATAACTTTTTGGTTCCTTTATTAAATAAATAAAAATCTCAGTCAAATGATTTCAAATAAAAATAAATAAATAATTAAAATTATTAAATTATCCTTAAATATATTTTAGACTTATCAATTATATGTATATTTTTAGACCTATAAATTAGAAAAATATTTCAAAAAAAATCTTTTATCAAATAAAAAGAACAAAACAAAATAAAATATATGAATATCAAGATTTCTTTTAGAAAAAGTATATAACTCTTTGATTTCTTTATTAAATAAATAAAAAATCTTGATATTAGATAATTAAATAATTACTTTTTGGTTCCTTTATAAATTAAGTAATTACTTAAAAATAAAAAAAATAAAAAAAAAAGATCTTTCACCAAACAATTTTAAAAAAAAGAAAAAAAAAAAAGAAGTAAAAAGAAAGAAAAGAAAGTAAAAAAAGAAAAAAAAAATTTTTAAAATTAGTTAACATTAAGATCATTAAAAAATCCAAAATTTCATAAAAATTTATGACCAAAAATTAATAATTAATTTAATAATTAATAAATAAGGAATAAAAATTTTAAATTAATTTCCATATCCGGATGATCCGACAGGATTCACGGTTTGGAAAAATACAAAACTTTTAATTGAATAAAAATTAAATACAAAGATAAAAATCCATATTCGGATAATTCGGTAGAATTTATGATATGGATTAAAATTATTTAATTAAAATTTCATCAAATTCCGTGTCCGGGTGACTCGGCAGAGTCCATGGTTCGGAAATATCAAATTTATTAAAAAATTATACAAATTAATTACCGAAGATTTTGAGGAATCATATTAATTTAAAAATCCACATCCGACTAATTCAGTTAAATTTTCCAGTTTGAAAATTAACTGAATTTTATTTAAAAGCAAGCAAAACAAAATTAAAATCAACTAAGGTACCAATTTTTGGGCGCTATAACAAAGTTGTTTTAGCGTAACCGTACTCCCGAACCCCCGAACTCTTGCAGACCATTTTTAGGTGTCCAATCGACCTGAGCGAAAACTAATTGGTGGCAACTCCCGAAAACGACCCGCACGTTGCCACACTGGGTAATGGTAAAGGAGGGAAAGAGAGGGAGATGATAGTTGAAGTAATAAATTTATTAGATTGAGGATAATTTGAGTGTAAATAAAAATGTAAGACTAATGTTGTCTTTTTTCATAGAAATTCTGTCAAAATTAATTAGGAAAGTGACAAAAAGACGATAGGTAAAAATAGAAAGATTAGGGACTTTAAAAAATAAAATAAATGCTAAAGGTCTATTTAAGATAACATAAAAAGGTTAGAGATTGCAAATAAATTTTAATGAATTTTATCATTTGTAAATGTCTGATCTAGATTGAAGAGGGCAGGAGGCGAAAGTTATTTTAGATTGAGGAGGGAAAAGCAAAGGGACGACGACATATTTTTAGTAGTAGGGTTATTGTTGGGTTGCGTATCTCTTAATGGGTTAAAAAGTATTGGTTGGTCTTTAAGCTAGGCTAATGGCCGAATGACCTGTAGTTGGGCCTAAGATGTTCGTTAGATCAGATTGAAATTCTCACATTTATTCAGGTCAGCCAGCCTCCGACCTCTAATCATTAGAGCTCCAGTTCAACACAGCTTTATTTTGGGCATTCTTCTTTTGGATTTAGTGTTAGAATTAACTTTGTCCTTAGGATCTCTAATTATTGTGAAATTTGTCAAATTAACATGTATCTTGAGTTCTTAATTTATCAGAAGCTATCAGGAGCATTTGTTTGAATTTGAAAGAGTAACTATTCTTATTTACTTAGAACGCTGGGGAACAATCAAAGGTTAGGGTCTGTGACTTGGAAACAAAGTTGGATTGTACTATTTTTTTTTCTATACGAACACCTTGTCGATTTAAATCATTCTAACTCTATCGTCCCATCTATTCAAAAGGACATTTGGGCTTACTCCCTCCATTTTACAAATTTTGTCCTATTTACTATTTACAGTAATTAATTTATAATTTTTTAAAAAAAAATTCTTATGGAAATATAAATTTTTTAAATGAAAATGTTACCTTAAAGTCTCTAGTTTATAAATATAATTCTTAAAAAAAATTATAATACAAATTAATATAAATATATTTAAGTTAAACTTTAGTCAAAAAAGGTAAAAGGGTCATCCTTTATGAAATTGATGGAATATTTACCAATGGTAAAATTAGCAACGCCAATAGCTGTCAAATATTATCGATGGCAATTGGCTAGAATATGTCAAGTGACCAATTCTGATAGTCCATTGTCAAGTATGTGGATTTAAATTTAGGATTTGTCATTCATAAATTGAAGGAGTATTTACTCTCCTTTTTCAAATCGATTCAAACTGTGTACTGTCAATAACTTATTGATAATGAACCATTAAGTTAGTTTAGTAAACGCCTTACCGACAGTGGATTGCTAGAAAACAAACCTGAAAAGTTTCAACGGTCAACCATCAATTAATTCTCTGGTAACTTACCAACAATTTACCATTGACATCTTTGTTACAGAGAACAACCAGCTTGCCACCAGTTCATTGGGCAGTTTAGACAACGATTCATTGTCAGAACTCCTGGGCCGATTGTTTGATGATGGGTTGTCGGGTCTAAGTTGGTAGTAGCAACAGGCTATTATTGCACATTTGGGTTCAACTAGTTGGACCCAAGACTATGTTGTTATGGGAAAACATAAGTAAATATATTTTGTAAAACGGCATCATTTGGACCATTTAAACTGACCCTCTCTTCCCTTTGATACACGTTTGTCTCTTCTTCCAAAAAAATCCCCAAATCACCTCTAATGCTCTAGTATGATTAGCCCTTCATCTCCCATCTTTAAATTAGCATCCCACTCTCCATTTGATGCCATGTTTACTAATATTTGAGTGAAGAACTCCCAAAATTTGGTCATCCATGTGGTGTAAGGTAATTTCTTCACATTTTCAAGTATTTTAGAGTTTATGTGCTTTATAGCCAAAAGTTGAGTTGCACGTTTTTTCTTGGTTCCTTAAGTTAGGAACAATTTCCCAATCACTCATCGCGCATAATGGAAAACAAACATCATCAATCAGGCACACACAAATTTAACGTGGTTCTGCTCTTAACTAACCTGCATCTATGGAAAAAGAAATCTACTCGAACAAAATATAGAGATTACAGTAGATGTATGCCCTTGAAGCTCATGCTAGCCTAAAGATCCCTTACTCACTACTAAAAACCTCAATATCTTGCCACCACACAATTTCAAAATATGAGAACCACAAAAAGCTTTCCATCCTACTCCTCTCCTCTTTCGAACCCTTTTCCCTTTTGAAAATCCTTACATCTTACATCTTCAACTCATTGGCTTTTTTCTCATGTTCAAAACGCTAACACAACAAGCCTTTTTTATAGGTTTCACACATACCTAAACCATATCAAAATAGAAAAACTAAATCCCAAACAAATAGGAAAACTAACACTAAATTCTAAAGCCTCTTGAATTTGAGTCAACAAATCCAACAATCTCCACCTTGGCTTTAAATCCTCCCAAACACGAGCACATGTGATAACAACCACGAACAAAAAACCATGTCTATGAACAATAAACACCACCAAGACACGAACACAACAACGAATGGAAACAACCATGAACATCACGAATATCAACATCACGAGTATTAACACACGAACAAAATCTTTATTATTCAAACTTGTATTAAGCCATTGCTACCACACCGCAATCACTGTCAAATATCCCTAGGATGATTTCCTAGGGCTCCACCAAACAATCCAAACTCTCCACCATGCCAAACTTTGAAACTATGCACTCCATCATACTATGAACACACCACAGGCTCCACTATACCAAGAATTCACCACACGGACCACCATGCTAAGACTAAACCACAAGCTTTGATACCATTTGGTGGGAAAAATATCACAATCACCCATCACACATAGCAAAAAATAAACATCATTGATCAAGTACACACAAATTTAACATGGTTCAGCTCTTAATTAGTCTATACCAATGGATAAGAGAAATTAACTTAAATAAAATATAAAGATTGTAATAGAGATATACTCTTAGTGCTCACATTAGCCTATGGATCCCCTACTTACTACTAACAATCTCAATATCTTGCCCCCACACAATTACAAAATATGATAATCACAAAAGACTTCTTATTTTACTCTTTTCCTCTTTCGGGCCTTCTTTTGAATATCTTCACATCTTGCCTCTTTAACTCATTAGCTTTTCTCTTATTCTCGAAATCCTAACACAACAAGCCTTTTTTATAGGCTTCACATACACCTAAACCATATCAAAATAGGAAAACTAAATCCCAAACAAATAGAAAAATTAACACCAATTCTAAAAAAACTAAATTTCTAAAGCTTCTTGGATTTAAGCCAATAAACCCACGCCTGAAGCTAGTTTCTAATTCATAAAAGTTTGCATTTTGGAAGTTTTTTATTGCAAACAATTTCTAAAACTTCTTGGATTTGAGCCAACAAACCCAACACCTGCAGCTAGTTTCTAATTCACAAAAGTGTGCTTTTTGGAAATTTTTATTGCAAACATGTGTTTGGAGCTGCTGCTTAAGATCTATTATTCTTCCCTTCGAGTTGGCCATGGATTTCAATGAAGGCAACAACTACAGTTAACCATTAGTAAAAGGAAGTGATGGTTAGCAATGGAACACATTCCAGCAATTGGCAGTTGGAAGTTTCTGGTGATAACAAGTTGGTAAAAATCTGGCAGGATGATGTAGAACAAGTTTTAATGGTTGGTTGTTAAAAACTTCTAGTGTAGACCATCGGGATTCCTTTGGCAAACAACCTAGTACAAACCAACGTTAACTATTAAAAATTTATTAATAGTTAGCCGTTGGCAATGTTGTGTCCAATAAATGGCTATCGACAATTTTTTAACAGGGCTATTCATGATAAGGCCATTAAAAATTCCAATGGTGATTTGTCAAAAAATTTCATTTCCAATGAATGAGATCCCGACATACTTTTTTCTGACATTTGGCCATAAAAAATGACCATTTACCAATGGCATTTTGTCAGTATTGTTCGTAAAAAAAATGGCCATTTTCTCATAGTGACTCTTTGAAAAGGCTCCACTATGTTCAAACTTTAAGTTAAAAAGGTTTGAAATGGTCATCTTGTTCCCTAACTTCAGACTTAGAGTAAAGCTAGCCCATGAAGGTAAGTTGTGCTCTAGAATTGAAAGTGTAATAGCTAAAACTTTCCAAATTCAATAAGAGCCTAACGTGCATGCTAAGAATTTAAGAATGGCTGAGAAGAATTTTGGAAGGGTAATAATAAGTCTGTCGATTGACATATCCATCATCAGTTAGAGGAGTGCCAGAGTGACAGTACTCCAGCAAGCACCTTGAGGATCCCAAATCACATAGCAGCAGGGCTGATCAACTATTGCTGGCAATAGTAGGGGCATCGATTAGTTAGGGATCTTGAAATGTACATAAAGGAGTATATGCATTCTTCTTGTTTTCCTTTTTATAAAAAAAGTGGTGAATTTTATTGACCACAATCATCCCAAAAAAAAAGGGGCAATGAGAATTACAAGCTAAAAGAGAACTACAAAAATTAACATTGGGTTCAAGTAGTTATGACATCTGACCACGCATATTATACAAGTATGAAATTGAAGCAAAATGACACACCAACAATGCAACAACTTCAAAAAAAGAAGAGGGAAGATTAGGAAATGAAACAACCAAAACTTGAAAAAAATTTAAGAGTCTCTAACTACAACCGGATTCTGCTTTAAATTAAACTGAACCCAGTAAACGTATAAGTTTGTTTTGGACAAAGCTATTGTCTTAATTTATGACAAAACACACCATTCATAAAAAGAATTATCAAAACGCCTATAAATAACACTCTTATCATATTCAAGGCAACACTTTTCACATAAACTTTCTGTACACCCAGGGAAGCTATAATCTAGGCATGGAGACCACCCATCATCATATTCATCATAGTCACCACTCTTAATTTCTATGCCAAAGAAAACAAAAGAAAATAATTAAAATTATTTTTCTTTTCATTTTGTACATGTTATGATTTAAAATCATCAAGGAAACGGTAGCAATCTTACATAATCCTACATGCCTGCATATGCATAAATTATAGATATATCTTGATGAGTAAGAATAAACTTCTTAAGTCTTCAATATAAGGCAAGTTATGAATCATTTAACGTGAAAAAAAAAATTATGGATATCTTTTCATTTTTAATGAATACTAGTAATTGACTTTTAAATTTTAGGGCTTATTAATTTTCATATTAATTTTCATACACCAACTATAAATTTATATATATTTGACATAAAAGGCATAAATAATGAGCATACACATCAATTTCAAGTACTTTTTTGTCTTCATCGAGCGGAGGGCAATAGTCCCATGTTGTTAAAAAAATTTCAACAAAAGAAGCATATTGGCCTAAGGTAAGCAGTCAATTTAGCAAATCAAGTATCTTAAAACAGAAAGAATAACATAATAGAAGCAAATAACATAGACAAAAATGAAATTACCACAAACCATAAGCCTTGAATAGGAGAAGAATAATGTAGGAGACCACGATGAAGAAGCTTGCTGCAACAGAGAAAGATTTCATCACCTAAATCAACCTACTTAAGAATGACTTAATTTTTCTTTAAAGATTCATGAAATTTTACCAGCTCATATTAGGAAAAGGTGAACTTGTTATTGAATATGTATTCCCATGAGGAAACGTGCATCCAAAACCTCTGGGCAAATGCAAAGGAGATAAGACATTGATTTCTTAGCCAAAAGAACATGACAAGAAATAAATTATGAAATATATGCACTATGACCAAGGGGTACAGTAGGGTGAAAGCAAATTAACCAAACCCCAAACCTGGTTGAAATATCAGGTTAGGGTCGCATCAAAGAATAAGAAACTATAAATTGGTTTACCTAAAAATAACCCATTCTAAAGAAGCAAAACTTGAGTTGGTTCGGGGTCGAACCTTAATGAACCTGATTAACTTGAAATACCAAGCCTATCCCAACCTAACTCTAACCTAGTCCTTCTAACTCCGTTCTCACTCCTCTCACACACAGCCACAAACAACCTTAATCCACTCCCTCCAACCCCATCACTTTTTGTTTAGATTTTACGCATATCATATATGTGTATATTCTTTTGCTTGATAAAAATCTAGAGGCTAGTATGATATATTTAAGTTGTTTGTGTGATAAGATTGTAGAGCTATCATGTTGTAATCGAAAGTCTTATCTTCCTAAACTTACTACTGCATATATCTAATGCCTTTTTTGTGTGAATGAACAAGAAAAATCGTTCCTCCAAATTGCAAAGTTTGCATGGTATTAAAACAGGTGCTCGATCCTTAGGTACCTACTTAAACTGTTCGCCATAATGGCAGATGGAAATGAAAAGAACCCTGGTTCTTCAAGATCAAATCCTCCATTCAACCCACCTCTAATAGATCCTGCATCTCCCTTTTATCTTGGCCCAACAGTTAGTCTAGGAACCATTCTTGTAAGCAACCAACTAAATGGACATAACTATCATACATGGCATCTGATGTGCAAAAAGCACTACGTGTTAAGAATAAGCTTGGGTTCATCAATGGAACTCTGAATAAGCTAAAAGATGATGATTTAGAAATGTAACTCCATGGTAATCTCATGAATTTTTAATGCTCTTACACCAGAACTCCACAACAATGTTGCAATCATGGATTCGGCAAAGAACATGAGGAATGATCTCCAAGAATGATTTTTACAAAAAGAATGCATCATGCATTCATGAACTAAAAAGAGAAATCGCTTTAATGTAACAGCATGATCTATCCATTGTAGCCTACTTGACAACACTAAAGGGTTTGTGGGATGAACTAGCAAAGTATAGCATTATGCCGACTTGCACTTATGCTATATCGAAAGAAATCCTTGCTTATGGGCCTAAATGACAACTTTCATATGATTAGGTCCCAAATTCTGAATATGGAACCTCTCCCAATAATTAGTAACGTGTATACTTTAATAGTAAAGGAAAAACAAAAAAATATCATGGACATGCAACAACCTTCGAGGGAAGCTACTACCTTCATTGCTAAGAAAGGCAGAGGCAATAAGGACAAAACAAGCCTTCACTGTGATCATGATAGAAAATTTAGGCACAACACAAATATGTGTTTTGAATTGATTAGCTATCCTAATTGGTTTGACAAGAAGGAGAAACCATAGAAAAATATGAAAAAGATAAAGCATGTTAAAAGTATGGTAAACAATGTTACTGTGCAACAAACCGAAATTGCTTCCTCCAATAGTACACCAACTCTCACTTAAGCCCAATATGATCAACTCATTTCATTACTGTCTAGCCAAAATCAAAGTACTATGGCTAATTTTGCTAGTAAGACTTCTATACAATCTCTTGATTGGATCATTCATAATGGAGCTTTAGAGCACATGTTGTCATATCCACTTAAGGGTTCAAATCTTGGTGTTTTTTCTTTATTTGTCTATTTTCCTAATGCTAATGAGTGTTGGAACTCATGCTAATGGTCAAGTGGAGCTATCTAAAAGTATCAAACTAAAAAAATGTGTTGTATATGCCAGATTTTATGTGTAATTTGCTTTCAATTAATGAAGTTACAAATGATCTGAATTTCTCAATAACCTTTTTTCCTGAATTTTTGTGCAATACAAGACCTGGGGTCGAAGAGGCTAATTAGCATGGGTGAAGTTCATGATAGATTGTGCTACTTTAAAAGAATCACAACATCAATCATTGCCACAACCAAACTTTAACCTTCCTTAATTCTGTGGCACAAAAGACTTAGGCATGTAGCGTTTGAGAAGTTAGCCTTGTATCCTCAAATAGACAAGTCCACTATCAAGAACACAAATGTTCCTTGTATTTCTTCCTGTTAGTGTTGTGCCCAAAAAGCCAATCATGAGATGATTGTATTTTTACACATTGAGTCATGATATTTTATTAAGGCATTAATCCAGCAATTATGTTTGTTGTTTTGTTTCTGCGTAACGTAATAAATATAATTGTGACCCTAGAATAATGATATTCTTAAATGTCCCTGGTCTAGTATTATTGTGAAGCGAGTTGTAATAATACATAACGGCTAGCATATGTGGAGACTAATATGAAATATGTAGTCTACATATGGGTATAAGTTGGAGAACTTGTGTATTGGACTGACCCACAATGAAAACACTACATGGATCATTATATGAGTGTCATAAGTGATTCTCATAGTGATCATGGTATATGTAGTCCTTCGACCTAAGATCATCAAGGTTCCCTACATGTGAGTCACATACTTTGATACTTTTCTTTGTTGCTCATAAATGAGTAAACTTGAAGGAAGTCATTGGGTATGTCACATATCATGCGGAAAGATTTGTATGATCAAGATGGGATTTGTCCCTCCTATGTAACGGGAGTAATATCTTCGATCCCCTTGATAGAGTGAGACTTAGAAAATGCATGGCCATGCTCGGATGAGTTGATATACGATATCAATATCATCAGTTTAAGTTAGTCTACTCGGTAATCAAGAAACCAAAGATTGGGCTATACGAGAGTGACACATTTCATGTCTTGTGCTTAGTCTTGATATCTTGGACAAAGGGACAATGGCATATATCGATGATGATCATAAAAGTTTAGTCAAGTCACCGACAATTTTGTCACTTGGGTAGCAATGATGTGTTGCTAGACACCGCTCATTGCTTATGATCATAAATGATTTATGATCATTGCCAACGTGGTAGGAGCCTATTGGGTTGCACACATAGAGCTATTTAGATCATTAGAGTGTATGGGCTAATTATTTGGGCTATAGTTTCACTTTAATTTCATATTAATAATGGGCCCAAAAATTGAGCCATCATTAAGCCCGAAATTAAAGCCTAATTGGATTAGGGCTTTAAAATCCATTAGGTCTAGATGTTGAGTATCACTATAAATACAACTTTTAGTAAAAAATTTGTGCTTCTAGCTCTAGCCTCTCAAAAGGACAACCGCATTCTTCTCTTCCAATTCCTTGGAGGACGCAAGCTAGCACTGTGAATGCAAGAGAAACTCATATGCTGGGACGTGGTGGAAGCGTGGTGATCCCGAGAGGCTCGTGTGGATACAATAGAAAGCTTGAACACGTCAACTGTTTAGATTTTGTGATTCGACTCTACAGTTGAGTGAGAGATCTCAACCGAAAATTAGATATGAAAATTTTTAAACACCCGATTTACCCTGTTTTACTTGGATCCTGGAGGGTTTCGGTTAAATTTCACTGCGCTATTTGGCTCCCGAAACCCAACACTTCTCATCGCGCTGGACAATCAAGAAATGATTTTCCTTTGAGTTTCTTTAATTTGATTCATATTGATATTTGTGGTCCATATATAACTCCTTCTCTTACTGGTGGTTACTATTTTCTTACAATTGTTGATGATTATAGTGGATACAATTGGATTTTTCTTTTGAAATATAAATCAAAGGCACATAAACATATCCTGTTTGGCAAAACCATTCATCAAGTTAGGAGCAACAATTCTTCTGAACTTAATGCTAGGCCTATGCAAAATTTTTACCACCAAAATAAGATACTTTTTCAGACCTCATGCATTGATACTCTTGAATAAAATGGAATTACCAAAAGAAAACATTGACATATTCTTGAGGTAGCTCATATCCTTTGATTTCAAGCTCATTTACCAATTAAATTCTAGGGTGAATGCATTTTAATTGTCATATATCTGATTAATTACAAGCCTTTATCCAAACTATATAAAAAAAGTCCTTATGAAATCCTATTTTGGAAATTAGTGTTTCTTGACCATCTTAGAGTTCTTTGTTGCCTATGTTATGCGCACAATAAGTCAAGAATAAAGGACAAGTTCAAGGCATGTTCTAAACCTTACCTTTTTATAGTCATCTTAACGGCCAAAAAGGCTACAAGGTCTATGATTTACGTCAAGGCTCTCCTAGTGTTTCCTTTACTTTAAATGTTGAGGTAAGTAAATCCCAACTTATTTTCTTCAAATAAGTTTTATTAAGCAAGGAAAGCAAGCTAAGTAAGGTTAAGTTGAGTTCCAAAGTGTAATTCGCACCAAAAGGGCAAAAGGGGGCAAAATGGTAATTTTGACCCAATCCAGTGGCATGACCATAAATTCTGTGAAATTAGGTTCAAGCAGGTATTTTCAGCTAAATAAGTTAAGACCATAAGTATTTCTAACCATTTGAACCAAAAGTGAAAGTTAAGGGTGAAAAAATGCACTAAGTGAGAACTTGAGCTATTATATCTATAATGGCTTAAGTGACTTAAGGAAAAAGTATTTGGGTAAGAAAAACCTTTCAATGGGACCAATGAGTGATGGTGTATGAAGAGTTTAAGTGGCCTAAGTGAATCAAAGCTAAATTTGAGGGCCAAAGTGACAGGTAAAAGAGATTTATGTTAAGTGAAGTCATTGGGATATTATAAGAAGAGATGGATAGGACTATTCATCATCTTGTTCACTCCATTTTCAAGGCTCTCTCTCCTCCATAGCTCCTCCTCATCAAAACTCCTAAATCACCTAAAATTCCATGAAATTTGAAGGACCCAAAGTCATCCCAACAAGCCCTTAGCTTATTTTTTGTGGAATTTGTGCACTTGGAATTGTTCTTGTAAGTTTTTTTGGTTCAAACCAAAAGGTATGCATCTGTGATCCTTCTCAGTTAGTTCTATGCTTGTTAAATGGTTAGAAATTGTCTTAATTGTGTGTCCTTCGTATCCAATTTGGTTGAATTCAAGCTTGGAACTCAAAGAAACTCCATGGAGCTCAAGTGTGCTTATTGCTTACTTCTTGCTTTAAGGATGATTTGAGGTAAGGGATTTAAGTTAATTTAGCTCAAATAATGCATATAAATGTAGTATTACTTGAGGGAAATAAACCCGGGCATAATGTAAAGGTAAGTAAATCCCAGGCAAAATGGTAATTTTGACCCAAGTCAGTAGCATGACCGTAAATCCTATGAAATTACGTTCATGCAAGTGTTTTGAGCTAAATAAGTTAAGACCATAAGTATTTCTAGCCATTTGAACCAAAAGTGAAAGTTAAGGGTGAAAAAATACACTAAGTGAGAACTTAAGCTATAATGTCTATAATGGCTTAAGTGACTTAAGGGCAAAGTGTTTGGATAAGAAAAACCTTTCAATAGGACCAAGAAATGATGGTGTATGAAAATTTTAAGTGGCATAAGTGAATCAAAGCTACGTTTGAAGGCCAAAATGTCAAGTAGAAAATATTCGGGTTAATTGGAGTAGTTGGGATATTATAAGAAGAGATTGATAGCACTATTCATCATCTTCTTCACTCCATTTTCATGGCTCTTTTTCCTCCACAGCTCTTCCTCATCAAAGCTCCCAAATCACCCAAAATTCCATGAAATTTGAAGGACCTAAATTCATCCTAACAAGCCCTTAGCTCATTTTTTTGTGAAATTGGTGCATTTGGAGTTGTTCTTGCAAGTTTTTTTTGTTCAAACCCAAAGGTAACCATCTTTGATCCTCGTAGGTTAGTTCTATGCTTGTTAAATGGCTAGAAATGGTCTTAATTCCATATCTTTGGTATCCAATTTGGTTGAATTCAAGCTTAGAACTCAAAGAAACTCCATAGAACTCAAGTGTGCTTATTGATTGCTTCTTAATTTAAGGATGATTTGAGATGAGGGATTTAAGTTAATTCAGCTCAAATAATGCATACAAATGTAATATTATATGGGGGAATGAAGTAGAAATAAGATCCATGTGAATTGGCTTTAGGGATAGAAAGGTTTGGCAAATTTTGTGCAAATTCGCGCACTGTCGTGCAATGCTGGAAGAGCATTGGCAACACATCACCGGTGATCTTCCAAGAAGTCCGAGCATTGATGCCATTGGTGACGAGTCACCAAAAGTGTCACAAAGGCATAAGTCACTCAAGCTCGAGACATCCTAAGAATGTCTCAATCTCTTAGTTATCATCCCTAGGCCAATTTAAGATATTATGTAATCTCGGTTGGGTCTAGAACTCATTCCTAAGTTAAGAATTATGCATTATTTAGGTGGTAGCTAAGTGATATGGTTAAGGTAGGGTAACTAATGGTGGCTATGAGGGTTAAAGTGTTTAAGTTGCTAAGGGAGAACTAAAGAGATTAAAACGGATTTCAAATTCTTTGTTGGCCCAAGTGGGAGGTCATAGACCTTTGGGCAATGAAAAGGAAACCCAAAATGATCCCAACCAAACCTTATAGTTTGGTGAGTAAGCCACTAAAGAACCCTAAGCTAAGCCCAAAGAGTTTCGCAAGTTGAACCACATAAGGCAGTTACCTTGCATAATAAGTTAAGGGAAGAGACGGGTAAGGAAGGAGTAAGCAATGACTTATTATAAGTAACTTGTCAATGGTGGGAAAGGGTTAAGCGAGTGACGACTTACTCTAAGGTGCCCGTAAAAAGACTTCATGGGCTTGGTTAAGTACTAGCATAGGATACGAGGGCTAATATTGAAGTACCCCAGTTGTATGAGCTCTCGGCAAGTCTGGTGCACCTTCAGGTGTAAAGAAGTCCTAAGTATATTTTGCATGTGCATGTTTCATTGATTCATCCATCCATCCACCCATTATTTGCATTGTTTGTTGTTGTTCTCATTCTTGTTTCTAGCTGTATTATTGGCTGCTTGTTTGTTCTGTTTGTTATATATATTTATGTATGTGTGTTGTGCTTTGCATGCTTGCATTTGTTTCCCCCTACAAGTACAAAATCTCTTACTGAGTACTTTTGAGCACTCACTCCTTAAGTATTGTGCAGGTTTTAAGCACGCTAGTTGGGCTTAATAGTTGGTAAGGGGCAGCTGTTAAGGCTAAGTTTATCTGTTTGAAGATATTCTCTAAGTAGGAAACTTTATGTTTCTAATTTACATGTGGCATAAGCTAGAACTGACTACAATGTTTGCTTTACAGTTTGAGGCTAAGTGAGTACAAGGAAAGTTTAGTTCATCACTTAAAGCTAGCTTGCTTGGGAGAAAAGCTAATGATGGATCTTAGTAGATATATGTTGTTTCTTCTATATGTATGGTATTTTCATATAAAGAGATTGCCTCTACTAGTGTTCATTGGCGTGTATAATACTAAGGTTACATTAGGGTGCATATAAGTTTGAGATGTATGCACATAGTTGTTACTTAAAGTTAAAGCAACTAAAGTTTTACGTCTTAGCTTGTTTAAATTGTGTTTTTATTAATTGCTGTGGCACTATTTTCAATGTTTTTTTAATTTATTATTATTGCATATCCAAGACAACGCATGCATAATTCCTATGCAAAGTAGGCTAAGTAACTAGTTTCATGTAATGAATTAAGATACTTCACGAGTAATAACTAGCCAATTGTAACCCAAGTGGGATCATAGTTCCCAAATAATTTACCAGTATTAGTAAATCAGGGCACTAAGGCCCTAGTTTGGCACAATTTAGAATCCCACCAACCCTTATGTCAAGAGATATAATCTTCTATGAAAATATCTTCCTATTTAAAAATGTTTCAGGCAACAGTGATCAATGAACACAACCTGTTCAAATCGAAGAAGTTCATATCTTATATGAACCCGACACTCCCAACCAATTATTTGAAGAGGATGTGCAAAACCAACAAGATAACTTGCTTGAACCTGAACCACAAACCATCACAACATCTATCAAGCATCTAGATTCTAGACTACGGTGCACCAGGAAACCTCTTACCTATCTTGATTATTATGTTTATGATTATATGATAATAAACAATTCATCATCACCAGATGCCAATCACATACTATCAAGTAAACCTTATCCTATTGTACTACATCTTACATATTCTCAATTTAACCTAACCTACAAGGCCTTTTTAGAGCTATCTTGGAAGAACATAAACTAGAAAGTTTTCTAAAGGCCAACAAAGATCCAAAATGGAGTGAGGTGGTGAAGAAAGAAGTTGAGGATTTGTAGCAAAATCAAACATGGACTTTGGAGCCGCTACCACCTAACAAAAAATTGATAGGTTCAAAGTAGGCCTACAAAGTAAAGTACAAGGTTGACGAAAGTATAAAAAAATACAAGGTAAGGCTAATGACCAAAAGATACAACTAGGTCAAAGGTATCGACTACATTAAGGCATTTGCGCCTATTTGTAAAGCGCATTACAATGCGATGTCTATTGTTGGTGGCAATAGTCAAGAATTGGGAGCTAAATCAACTCGACATACAGAATGTTTTTCTTCAAGACAATCTAAATGAGGTAATATATATGACAACTCCTCATGGTTTTCTTCCTCCTGAAGATTGAGAAAGTCCTTATATAAACTCTAACAAGTCCCAAGACAATGGTTCTACAAATTCTATGGTTTTAAAAATCAAAGACAAATTATTCCTTGTTCACATTAAGGCCAACGCAAATTTTATTGTCATATTAGTGTATGTGGATGACATAATCACCACTAGTAATGATGGCAACCTGATTCGAAAGTTGCAGCGATATTTGCACCACACTTTTTACCTTAAGGATCTTGGAAAATTAATATACTTTTTAGGATTAGAGGCTGCACATTCAAAGCTATGTATTTCTTTCTGAATGAAAATACACCTTGGATATTCTTGGTGAAATTGTTACGATGGGTTCTCGACCAGCCTTTTTCCTATGGCAATAGTAGCAGCATCTTGGAACCATGCAGGCTCAACTCCTTGATGATCCTAATAGCTATCGGAGACTTGTGAGAAAGCTAATTTACCTTATAATCATAAGGCCAAATATCTCTTATACAGTAAATCTCTTAAGCCAATTTATGCAAAAGCCAAGCCAAGTCCATCTCGATACAATGAAACATGTCCTTCGTTATTTAAAAAGCACGCCCGAGCAAGGAATTCCATTCCAATCTCAAGGAGAACTCGTTCTTAAAGGCTTCTGTAATGTTAATTGGGCAAGTTGCCCGAATACTTAGAGATCTACCATTGGATTTCTTGTATAGCTCAAAACATGTACCCATCTCATGGAAATCCAAGAAACAAGCAACAGTTTCTCGATCCTCAACCGAGGCAAAAATATTGTCCAATGACAACCACTACAAGAGAGCTAATTTGGTTGCGCACTCTTCTCAAAGATCTAACTATCATAATGACTCATCCAATATAACTTCTTTGTGACACTAAAGAAACTCTACACATAACTACAAAATTCTGCCTTGTATGAGAGAATAAAATATATAGAAATTGATTGTCACTTTGTCAAAGAAAAGTTGCAGTTAGGAAAAGTAGAAAATCAACACATTTCAAAACAACCTTCAACCGATAGACCTTCTCACCAGAGCCTTGGGCAAGAAGTAATACCATTTTCCAGTTAACAAGTAAGGCATTCTTAATCCATATGCTTCAACTTGAGAGGGTGTGGTAAAATTCCACGTGTATATGTATATCCTTTTGCTTAATAAAAGTATAGACGCTAGTATGATATGTTTAAGTTACTTGTGTGATAAGATTGTAGAGCTATCATTTTGTAACCAGAAGTCTTATCTTCCTAAACTTACTATTGTATATATCTGACGCCTTTGTGTGTGAATGAACAAGAAAAATCATTCCCCTAAATTGTAAAGTTTACACTTCTGCCCACTTTTTTCATACACAGATAGCACAAGTCCACTATCCAATGTCCACAACGTCCTTCTCACCCTTATTATCCTCACTCTGCTGTCAACCTCCTCAGCTCCTCTTTAGCCTCATAATTGTTCTTGTTCTGTCATCTCCTTCCTTTTTTTTGCTATCATTCTCATTCTGTTCTTTGCCACCTTTATTTACATCCCCTAGTCCTTCATCTTGATTTCCTGGGGAAGTATAGGGACACAGTATTCTCCATGCATAGATCTATCTCTCAACGAAAAATTCCTCTTTTACAATCCTTATAGTGGGCTCAACAACCAATTCTCTGAGTTTAAAAATGTGATTCTAATGGTAGTTATCTTGAATCAAACCTTGATCATGTTTCTGGCATGTTGTTGCTCATAAAATATGATGACCCAAGTCCGGAACCTATTCACGTAACAGTTGTCCATACCACATAGGCTATTCTTTGTAAAAGGATAAGCGTTAGAAGACCATGCTCTAAGACTTGGAGTCATATATACACATAAAAAATCACATAGACTTCTTATATAGGATATGAAATGTCACAATCTCCCCCACTTATTTCCCCCAGATCCTCACTGGGCCATAAATGGATCTAAAATCGTGAACCTAGTGGGTGATGGATATGAACCATCCACAACATAAACAGAATAGAATCGGGGCAGAGAATCAAAAGCACAACTCACACCAACAAGGAACTAGGTTGGCTCCAATACCATTTGTGATGGCTTAAGTCCAAAACCTATCTACGAAACACCTGTCCACACCATATGGGTTATTCTTTGTAAAATGATAAGCACTAGTTGATCAAGCTCTAAGACTAAAAGGTAAATGGGTTTTGTTCACTTTTTATTAGAATGTATCTAATTTTGTAGAGTCTAGTGTTGAAATGTCGCAAGTGAAAGACTAATTTGCTCCTAAGTGTGAATATAACTATTTTTTTATTTTTTGGGATAGGAGAATGTCTGGGAAAGTTCTATGTTGCAACTATGTACGAGGAGTGCAAGCGACGGATACAAGCAGGCTGTGATAGTGATGTCAAACTAAAGTAACCTAACCTGATCCTAATCCATGTTTTTCAGGTTAGGGCTGGTTCAGGTTGGATACCAATCAAGTTTGGATTCAAGCCATGAAATGGAAACTTAGAATGGTCTTAAAAATTTTGAGTTAAGGCCCAAACTTGACTCTATGATGGCTTATGACCTAAACTTTCAACCTTGGGTATTGATGTATATTTAAATGGCTGAAGTATGAAGCCCATCTCTAGGGCCCAGGCCACTCGCCGAAGATTGGCTTTGGCCTCAAGTCTATACAAATTAGGAAATATTTATATATGCATCATTTGGACAAAGGTTACGGCATATACTACATGCACCCAATAAGGATTCTCCTCATGGCAAAACGTTTAAAACAAAAACTATAACATGACAAGCTTTTCCCTTCCCACACAAAGCTCACCATTAAGGCTCAGCATTGATGATGATGTGTCAAAAAATACTCAGTATGCTTTTACTAAACAAAAGGCATGCCATCACAAAAAAAAAGCTGGTTTGGGTACATGATAGCAAAATTGTAAAATTTTTCAATTCCCAAATGTCATTTTGAGTCATTGAAATTGTGTACTAAACCTATGAGAAAAGTCTCCTATGAGCTACTTAAACCATGTGCCAGACTCGTGAAAGAGTCTTTAACGAGTTGCCAAAAGATCTCATAAATCATTAGCTCTTCTCATGTCTGGCTATTAGTCTCATTTTTAGGCCTAAGACATTTCATGTACATGTCATGTGTGGCCAATTTCTACTCATTGGATTAGAACTTCTTTCCTCATAACATGGTTATGGCCTCCCCACCATTACTAATGGCAAGTTCCCTTGCTATAAGTGGTTCATCATTTCTTCCATTAAGAACATCATTTATCTTATATATATATATATATATATATATATATATATATATATATAAGAGCATGTGGCTACCACAAGAATGCAAATAATATATAGGCAAATATTATCCATACCCAATCATTGCTTGTGCACTCATGGGCTTTCAAAGCTTTTTACCATGCATGCACTTCCAAGTAAACGCCAATAAAAAATATTATGCACATGTATACTTGAGCTTTTTGTCTAAGCTACAGCATGTTTCACAAGGTTCTCATACTCCATGAGATGCAAAATTGATGATGCACGTTTTTTATAAATTCTCATCTTTAAGGAGTTTATAACAATGAACCATTATAAGAAATTTATGGCTAGTCCATACTTTTCATACATAAGTCCACTAACACTTATACATGCACATATGCATTCATGGTAGCATTTGATTTCCATACAAATACTAATCCAGGGGTCTATTTGATACCTTGGAGGAAAATTTAGAATTTTTCCATAAATCATGACACATTCTAACATTAGTACCAAATTCTCACTTAGCCTTATTCTTCAGTAGGTTCAAGCCATAATGACTTTCTTTCATTATCACGTGAACCCTATTCTTTTTTCACACCATGGAAACAGGTGAATTATTCATGATTTGCCACCATCTCTTCTCCTTTTCTTTTTTTTTTCTTTCTTTCTAATGATTAGAATTTTCATCTTTTTTTTTCTTTCTAATGATCAAAATTTTTACATGATTTTTTGCCTCCACAATTAGGTAGTTGTGGAAATAGAACCATAAATGTAGGTGCAAGCATGTCAAGAGAATTGACTCATTGGTAGTCAGCAACTAATTACCCAGGAATATCTATCAAAGTTACAACCATGACAACCATGAAACATAACGATCTGAGATGGGTAGAGAATTCACAATATTACAACAAGGTGATTTGTTGGAAACTTAATTGTTGTTTGATATCCAAGGGACTATTTATAAGGCCCCTAATCCCACATGATAGAGATGTAAGATTTATTACTTATATATATGACATCAAGTTCTAGAGTTTGATCACCTAGCTATTATCCTTTTAACAAATAATAGCTCATATGGTGTGAATGGGTGTCTCGTTGATCGGTTCTAGACTTAGGTCATGACAAAATGGTATTAGAATTAACTCGGGATAATGATGGTGTGGATCATACAAACTAAGATACATAGGCAAAGCCCAAATGATGAATGATGAATCATGGTCCACATCCATCATCTGCCAAGCTAAGAATTTTGGATCAGTTTGTGACCCAATGAGGACATTGGGTATATAAGTGGGGGGAGATAGTGAGGCCCCTAAATCCCAAATGAGAGGGATGTGGGATTTATGACTTAGAGATAAGATATCAAGTTCCAGAGTTTGATCATCTAGTGCTTATCCCTTTCACAAAGAATAGCCCATGTGATGTGAGCAGGTGTCTTGTTAACCAGTTCTTAACCTAAGTCATGACAAAATATTCGGAGGCCACCAAATCCTAGATGGAAGAAATGTAGGATTTATGAATTATATATGTGTTGTCAGGTTCTAGAGTTTGATCACCTAATGCTTATCCTTTTCACAAAAGATTAGCCTATGTGATGGGGGACGATATCCCATTGATCGGTTCTAGACTTGGGTTGTGACAAAATGGTATCAAAACCGACTTGGGATAATGATGGCATGAATTATACAAACCAAGGTATATGGGGCCTAGGCCCAAATGATGAATTATGAACCATGGTCCATATCCATCATCTACCAAGCTGATAATTCTGGATTAGTTTATGACCCAACGAGAACGTTAAACATATAAGTGGAGGAGATTGTGAAGCCCCCAAATTTTACATGGGAGAGATGTGAGATTTATGACATATATATGACATCAAGTTTTAGAGTTTGATTTCTTAACATCTATCTTTTTCACAAATGATAGCCCATGTGGTGTAGCCGGGTGTCCTGTTGATCAGCTCTAAACTTAAGTCGTGACATTGCTTTTCTACATCAATAGACTTACTCACTTCACTGATCTTCTTCTTATCCAAGATGAGCTTCCCAAAATAGAAAACATAACCAAGCAAATCAGGCTTAAAAGTATTTCATCTTGACATGTCATTCTTATATGGAATAAAAAGAATTGACCAGGAGCCTTAGTCGGCCAAATTGTTCCTCAAGAAATCACATGGGGCGCATCGGCAAAGACAACATAAGGGAAATAGAAGACCCAAGCTTAGGAGGAATAAAAACTAGCAGGGCCACAACTAGAGGCAAGAGTCATCGCCCTCAAAACTAACTGCCCCCTTGCAAGTTTTAGCCCTCTCAACTCAATCGACTTCGATTTAAGGTTCCTGTAATACAGTGGACATTAATCATGCATGACCTAGAGTTTTCAATTCTGCTACAGGGTGCCAATATCATATTGGTCATCTTAACCATGGGCAGACAAGCAAAATAATCAGGCCATCACCACCTTAAAAACAATAATAGGGTGAATCAAAATAGAAGTCACTACAAGAAAAATTCATTTTGGCAACTGGTTACCAGTCAGTCTCCATTTCACTTTTTGGCAACGAAAAAATTGGTCACTAATTAGTCGTTAAGGTAAGGCAATGACTAGGTGACCAACAACTATATGGTTTATAGAGACCAATTAGAGCGGTCACTAATTGGACACTAGCTCATGGTTTTGGAAACTCAATACGTATTGGTACTAGCCTGAACACAGTACAAGATAATCGAGAAAAAGACTATCTTCTATTCCCCGTATCAGCCGTACTGTTTTAGTATAGGCCAAATAATTGTTTTTTATTTTTTTCCAGTTTTTTATATTTTGTATAAAATATATTATAAGTATGTGAAATTAATTAATTTTTTGACAAAATATTTATTGATATTTGAAAAAACACTTACACTTTTATTTTTTCATACCTTAAAAATTATGATTTTCTTATACATATTGGAATATTTATATGAGAAAAATTCTTAATTAATTCATATACGTATAGCCCACACTTCACACTCTTATAATTTCAATTTTTGGTATGTTTTATGTATTAATATGTTATATTTACATATATTTTATTTGCATGTATGTATATATGTTTACATTATCTAAAACCGATATATCTGAAATGGTATGATGCAGTAATGAAGTTGTACTGTACCGTTGGGAAAAAAAAGTACTATCTAGTATGAGATTTAAAACCTCGCGCTAGATCATATTTCTTTCAAAATTTAAAATACTTAACTTTAAATTCAAATTTTTTTGAAACATTTTTCTAAACTTTTTAAAATTTTCAAATCATTAATCGCCTTCTCCATAGCTAACTAGTGATCTAGGATGCCCTGGCTCTGGGAACTTTCAATAACCATTATCAAATTCATCAAGCAAAATAAGATAATCATGGTCATGGTCACCCACTTTAGGAGCAACTTTTGTTTCAACCACAGCAATAACATGAACAACCAGAAGAAGCCTTGCAGAAATTTGGATACAAGGAGATAAAGAGTGTTGCTCTATCTTATTAAGTTTTTAAAGTTGATTTGACTTCCTGCATTTGTTTAAAGCAATATTTTACTCTAGGTATGTCGATTGCTCTTTTTTGCTCCCACTTATCACCAAGGCAAGAAGAGGGAAAAAGCTATGATGAATTGCACCACTGATGGCTAATGCACCATTGTGTCAAATTGCTTGAGCATCATCTTGGCCTTTATAAATTCAATTATGGATCCAGGGTAGTCTACATCATGGAACAGGTTGATGAGATGAACCCTTTATGATTGAATCTCCCCAAATATAGGCCACCATGAAGGTTATTAGAGAGTTCCACAAATAGCACCAAGTTGATATTTGAAGTACTTCTATAATCTAGCAAGTGGCAAACACATATAAGACAATGGCCAGTTCTAATCACCTGCATGCAAAGATAGATAATATGGCTAGGAGAGCTCGAGGGGTACCTCGGAAAGCCCATCCAATACTCTAGTTAGTAATGGCGGCATTTTCCAACTAAGGGAAATTTATGTAAATAGCCAAAATTTTGGCTTCAATGGCATATGTTTTGGTTTTCGAGCCTACATAGGCTATGGGTAGACCTTCATCATTAATTGGGTGTTCAGCCTATAGTTGTTCAGTGGTCTGACCCGACTCGGGACCAGCCCAGCCCGGCCGGTCTCAATCCTAGGTTTGGAGGGCCCAAGTATAACCTGAGTTAAGGCGTGCTGGGTCCATGCCAAGTCATACCCAATCGTGGGCCGAGCTAGGCCTGGTCCTTTTGAAAACTAATTATTTAAGAATAAAACACCACCACCAGTGTGAAATTTTATTAATTTGAAAGTCAAACGGCACTTACATAACTTGGAATAGGCTTTACATGAGTCAATATCAAAACGTTCCATAAAAGTAAATGTAAAATAAAAGGTAGGATCTTTGCTGAACATCAAAATCAGATCAAATACAAAGTAGGAAGATAATGAACAAGTTGTGGATTTAAGCATCTATCTCATCGGGGTTTTCTTTGTCGAAACTCTTGTGGTCTTGTAATCTTAAAGCGGCAAGACCCCAATTACGGTTACTTATACAAACTTCAACTGCATCCACTTATATGCAATTATATGCTTTTGAACGACCTAATTATCATCAATCCAATTTGCAGTGATACAATAATAATGTTGTCCTAGTGGTGAAGTTTACATGTCACTAGTGAATGAGATAGAATGATCCAAAGCAGAGAAGTATGTTTGTAGGTTTGATTTACTGGCTTCATAAATTTTAAATGCCTTCCTCCTAGCAGTAGTCCTAAATGTTCTTTTAAAAGCAGAGTAATTCTGATTTAATCCATTTTTCTATGTGTCTATCTTCCACTTGTGTAAATGGTTTTTTAGTTTACATCATTCATTCTACCATGCATTCTCTACAATTTTGTTGATTACATCTAAAAATACCTAATCTGCTGGCAGTACTCACAAATTATGTCTGACCTTCGGTACTGGCAGCTACATCTGGACATAGATTCAGGTGCTTATATTCCATATGCCGTTTGAGTGTTTCCGTGAGTTCTTCTTGTACGCGAGCTTTGTGTTGCAATGTTTGCAATTTGTGAACCTCACATCATTGCCATGACCATTCTTCTCCAAAACTTGATCAAAATGCTTCAAACTCATGCAGTGAGCCACGACGTCTTACCTTGTAATGGAAGTTCGAGTTGATGGCTTGTCGGGGTCTGTTAAGAACCATCTCCTCCACCAACATTCTCTGCTGCCGTTGGCTCCACCTCCTTAACGTCATCATCCGAAAATTGATTGTTAAGCCCCAAGTCTTATTGACTCATATTGAATTGCTCGTCCTCATCAGTTTGTTGGATTTGAGCCTCATGGGTCACCGGTCGAGAAATGCCACAAAAAAAATACCTCAAATAGGTATGGGATGAAGAGCTTGAGGTCTTTCCTTTTCCTCTTGATGTCATTTGTGTGAAAACAAATTAAAAAAATGAAGAGCTTTTGAAGTAATTAAGGAATGATTAAGAAAAAATGAAGAAAAATAAGGTTGAGAGTTGAAAGAAAATGAGAGAATGTAGTAGTAGAGAGAGATATATTACTAAGATTGGTATGAAGAAATAATGGAAATAGCCTTCCTATAAGGGGAAAGTGTTTTTTTTTTTTAGACTAAAAAGCCATTAGAATATAGTTGTTGAGGGGAGGCAAACAAGTAATTCTAGGGATTAGTAGAGAGAGATATATTACTAAGATTGGTATGAAGAAATAATGGAAATAGCCTTCCTATAAGGGGAAAGTTTTTTTTTTTTTTTAGACTAAAAAGCCATTAGAATATAGTTGTTGAGGGGAGGCAAACAAGTAATTCTAGGGATTAAAAAAAAACTAAAAGCAGTTAAAGAGATCTGCAATATAATTTTCCCAATTTTTTTAATCTGGAGCCATTAGGAGCGCCAGGTGACTATTGGGATGAGACCAGCCCGCTCAGGCTGGTCCCAAGCCGGTCCTTGTGCTGGGCCTCTCCTGTGCTGAGCCCACTTCAACACCCTTCCTATCTTAGGCCTATAACCACCCCTCTCAATGTCGTGCTTAGCCCATGACCGTGCCGAGTCAGTTTTGACCAGATCTAAGTTGGGTTTGAACCAGGCCGATCCCGAGCTGGGCCGGTTCCGCCCTGCCTCTTTGAACACCACTAGTTAAGCCTCGTAACCCAATGATTTCAGATCTACTTCGAGTCATGGTATCCATACCCAAACCGTGAATACCCCTAGGCAAAACTGGAAAAAAAATTTCCGTCCAAAACAGCAGCCGGGTTTTTCACGGTTGCTTTGTCGCTCAAATTAACTAATTTTACTGAAACTGGCCATGTGCATTTGTACATAATGTTGGGCTTGGGCCTAATTAAAAATTGGGGCTACACTACGGACTGGCTTACTGCAAAATAAAACTACGAGAGTCTTCTTCAGATGGCATCTTTCAGATTCCGAGGTCAGCGAGAGCTAGGCTCCCATGTCTCCATCAACGGCAACACTTTTTCTGGTCTTTCTCGGGTCTCTCCTCTCTTTCATTTACATCCTACGCGCCACCGTGTTCCGACCCGATAAAGATGGTAGGCAACTTCCACCGGGCCCCCCAGGCTGGCCGGTCATCGGCAATCTCCACATGCTCGGCAACCTCCCACACCGATCGCTACACCGCCTAGCCCAAAAATACGGACCCATCATGTTCCTTAGGCTAGGGTCTATGCCCACAGTGGTCGTCTCATCTCCGGAGGCTGCGGAGCAATTTCTGAAGACCCACGATATCGTTTTTGCCAGCAGGCCATTTTTTCAAGCCTCCCACTGCTTATCTTATGGCAACAAAGGCATGGGTAGTACGCCTTACGGCCCGTACTGGAGAAACGTGAGGAAGCTGTGCACTACCCAGCTGCTGAGCTCCTCCAAGATCGAGTCTTTCGCGGCGTCGAGGAGGGAGGAGATGAAATCATTCGTGGAGACGCTGAACCAGGCGGCAGCAGCGGGTGAGGTGGTCGATTTGAGTGATCGCGTGGGGGGGGTTGTCGAGGACATGATGCACCGGATGATTGTGGGCTATGGCAAGTCCGATGAGCTCAACTTGAGGGGTTGGATTCACGAGGCGTTGAGACTTTCTGGAGTTTTCAATCTCTCTGATTTTGTCCCTTCTCTGGCCCCCTTGGATCTTCAGGTATGTTTCCCTCTTAAGTTTACTTTATTGTTAGTCCAAATTGTAGAGGATCCAAATCCATTTCTGTCAATAATTTGGCATGTAGCTACCGGGTATCTTAAAGAATTGCAAGTATAAAAAATGCCTGGCGTTAAACAATTTTCAAGTCTCAGCAAAATGAATTGTACAGAAAGTTTTTAGTAAGTCAACATTTTCAAGGAAAATCATTGCGAGAAATTAATAGATTTTGGTCCACTTGTGTTCGAGACTCTACCTTCTTCTTGTGCGCCCAAAAATGGGGGAAAAAAAAGAGAAAAAAGAGGGGGGGGGGAGATATTTCATGGCACTTGCAAAAGTCAAGGGGATGAAATAATTGAAAAATCGTTTTTCAAACGGAACAAAAGACCAGCAACTCTGAAATCCTAATTGAACATATTTTGATAATTTTATGGTACGCAACTCAATTTTTAGGACCAGAATCTAATTACTAAAAGACGGACAATTTATAGTAATTTTTAGTAGGAAAAAGAATGTATTTGGTATAGTGAATCTGTTGTATGTTGAATTTATGACTCTCATCATATGGTCCAAAATTCTGGTGAAAATGATGGAAACAAGCTATTGTTATAAAACTAACAAAATTAATGAATTTGTTCTCTATGTTTAAAATCACCAGTTTCTAATTAACAATAACTTGTTAGCAACATTTCTCGCCTGAATCCTGGCCCAAAAGAGGAATTCATGACCCAACATACAATACTTTTGCCGAACAGATTTGAATTCAATCTGCTAAGAATAATGATTAATTGCACAATTTTTAGTAATTGAATGCTAGTATTCAAATATTAAATTTATAATATAGAATATACTTCTTACGTCCTAATATATTTGCCATTTTTCAGTTTTTCATAAAAATTATAAATGTTCAGG
Organism: Aquilaria sinensis; assembly: GCA_005392925.1. Classification (NCBI taxonomy): domain Eukaryota; kingdom Viridiplantae; phylum Streptophyta; class Magnoliopsida; order Malvales; family Thymelaeaceae; genus Aquilaria; species Aquilaria sinensis. The sequence goes on along the minus strand of SMDT01002881.1, from coordinate 789,427 downwards.
CTCACAAATATATTGTATACATCTTTTTCAAAATTACCCTTAACAAATAACAACACGGTTACTTTTGAATTCGTCTTAAAATTCAAATATGATTATAAATTTATAATAATTCTAGATGAAAGCTCCAAAGCTATGCCTAATAACGCACTTCTTGAAAGCAAGTTTTGATGAAGTTGGATGCTTGAAAATTAGTTTCTGAATTTACACACTTTTTCTCTTTTGCTTTACAACACCTTCAGATATGTGGGCTACTTAGGGAGAAAGGATAAAACTTGGAAAAAGTTATATAAATTAATAAACATGACGAGAATTACACACGAAAAAAAGTGATAAATATTTTTGAAATGGATGAGGTAAATAAAATTCTGTACTATATTAAATAAATGCCAAGAAGGAGTAACACATCACTTACAAATTGCGGTCAAATTATGTCTTTAAGCTTATATTAAAATGGAAAGTCTTATGTGTACCCGATGCACATCGTACATCATTTTTTTTTATCAAATTGTATGTGTTCTTTTATCAAGTTTATTTTTCCTAAATATTGTGAGTTCATTTATGCATTTGTTTATTCTTTTTGAATTCCTATTTATTTTCATTGATGTCTAATACGATTCTCTTCTTTTCCATTATTTTATCATCAAATAATTTTTATTCTTTTATTCTGTACTAATTATTACTTGCTATTTTTCAAACACACCTTCATCCGAAAAAAAAAAACATATGCGTAATTTAAAAAGAATATATATTTAGTGCAAAAAAAACATATTCATTATATGTTTTTTTATGTATCAATGTTTGCTCTTTCATAAATATGTTTGTTTTTTAGTTTCTATATGTTCTTTTGTTTAGGTCTTTTATATATCCTTTTACTATTTATTGTTCATTTTTTTTTTGCTCAACTAGCTATTTGTTTTTTAACTAGTTGAAAAAATTGAAAAATAAAGAAAAAAGTATTAACTTAGAAAAATAAGAAAAATTTAAACAATAAAAAAAATAAAACTAATAAAAAGGTAGACAAACTTAAAAAAACAGGGAATAAAATTGGAAACAAGACAATAAATACAAACATTAATATAAAAAATTGGAAAGCGGAAAAAATGAACAAAAAAATTGGAAAAAAAATAAGACAAGAAAAATGGGGAAGATAAAAATAAAATGAAGCTGAAAACAGGATGGAGAAGTAAAAAAGGAAAGAAGAAAGAAGGCCAAACTACAATTTGGCCCCTGAACTTACCTAACTCGCGCGAGTTAGTTCACAACTTAGCACTCAGTAAATATAAGCCCCTAAACTTTGAAAAATTATGCGAGTTAGTCCATTAGCTTGGACATATTGATGGAAAAATTAAAAAACTCCTCTTGATCTCTTTTATTCTGACACATGAAGTACTCTTAGTTTAAAATCATTCAAATAAACTATCTCCTTTACCTAGGGATGATAGTTCAGGTTGTAAGACCGGATTTAGGTTGAAACCCGATTTTTATAGTATATCCCTAACCCTATCTCGATTCTATTCTAGTCATAACTCAAACAAACCCTAAATCCTACTGTTTTATTTTGTGATATTCTGATTGGTTTCTGTCGATATATATATATATATATATATATTGCAAATGTGCCTAAAATCATTAGAATAAATTATTGCAATAATAGTATAAACAAACTAGAAGGGGCCTCATAGTCCTATGTAGGTCAAGCAAATATGTATGGATCAATCAAATTCAAGATATTTAAAAAGTAAGAATTAATTATTTGTTATGTAATTATTTTTTATGTTGGGTCTTTGATTTTATTTTACATATTTTATATTTAAATATCTTGAATTTAGTGAACAAGAAATGGAGCGGGATCAAACTTTCTCTTGGTGTAATAGAAATGTCGGGTCTTTGATTTTATGTCATATATTTTATATTTACCAAATCAATTTTTCAATGCTTTGAATTAATTATTAATTAATTTTTAGAAATCACTCATAATTTTTATTTATTACTTCTTTTATTTATAATATTAGTACTATAACAAATATGTATATTTGATTGACCCATATATATTTGCTTGACCTACAGCGGACTACGAGCCTCCTTCTAGTTCATTTCTACAGCATTATTATTGCAATAATTTATTCTAATGATTCTAGGTACATTTGCCAAAAAAAAAACAAATATTGACGGAAATCAATCAGAACATTACAAAATAAAATAGTAGGATTTAGGGTCAGTTTGGGTTTAACTAGAATAGAGTCGGGATAGGGTTAGAGACATACTATAAAAATCGGGTTTCAACTCACACATTGTCTTACGATCCGAGCTTTCATCCCTAGGTAAAGGAGATAATTTATTTGAATAATTTTAAATTAAGAGTACTTCATGTGCCAGAATTTTATTTCAATAATTTTAAACTAAGAGTACTTCATGTGCCAGAATAAAGGGGAACAAGAGGACTTTTGCAATTTTCCCATCAATATGTCTGAGCTAATGAACTAACTCGCATAGCTTTTCAAAGTTCAAGAACTTATATTTACTGGACATTGAGTTGTAAAACAACTCGCGCAAGTTGAGTAATTTCAGGACCAAATGTATAATTTGGCCAAGAATGAACGAATGAGAGAAGTAAAAAACGGAAGAAGAAAACGAAAAAATGGTGAAAAGAGGATGGAAAAGTAAAAGAGAAAGAAGAACGAAGGGGAAAAAAAAAAAAGGCAAAAGGGACGCCTTGCCAGCTAATTGAACCTAGGTTGTTTAATTTCCCATAAAATATATTAACCACTCCACCAAAACCAGAGCATGGACAAGACTATAAGTAGTAAGGCGTATCCAGGTATAATGATGCACTTGGTGCATGCAAGATTTATCCATATTAGAATATGTGGAAATGTCCTCAACAAAAGGTTAATTTCTTTTTGCTTAGGCTAAAAAAACCCTTATAACAAGGTTTATTATATTAAAAACTAAAACAAAATATTATTTTACTAAATCACATATATCAACTAACAATAAAAGAACTTGAGTCCAAGTATGTTGGAAAATTGCAAGACTTTGCAGGCATATTTATCATCTCCTAAAACCCAATGGGTTAATTGTATGAATTTTGTTGGTATAAATCCTGTATTAATTACCACAGGGATTGACACGAAAGTTCGTAAGAGTAAGGAAGGAGCTAGACAGAGTCGTTGAAAAAATAATCCAGGAGCACGAGAAAGACCACAATAGACGACAGCAAAGAGATTTTGTGGACCTATTGCTTTCAATGTTGAACAAGCCTCTAAATCCCAGCGAGAGTGAAATCCACATAATTGACAGGCCAAGCATCAAAGCCATACTACTAGACATGATCTCCGGTTCCATTGACACTTCGGCCACGGCCATCGAATGGGCCATATCGGGGCTCATAAGGCACCCGAACACGTTGCAAAAGCTACAACAAGAGCTGAAAACCACCATTGGAATGAACAGGATGGTGGAGGAATCTGATTTTGGCAAACTATGCTACTTGGACATGGTCATTAAGGAAACATTAAGGCTGCATGCAGTTGCTCCACTTCTACTCCCACATGAGTCGATGGAAGATGCCACCATTAATGGCTACTACATACCCAAAAAATCACGAGTTTTGGTGAACTTCTGGTCAATTGCTAGAAACGCTGGCATTTGGTCAGACAACTCTGAAGAGTTTATACCAGAAAGATTTGAGGCAAGTGGGATTGATGTTAGAGGGCATGATTTTCAGATGATACCATTTGGATCAGGACGAAGGGGTTGTCCTGGGATGCAGCTAGGACTAACTACCACTAAGCTTGTTGTGGCCCAACTTGTGCATTGTTTTAATTGGGAGTTGCCTGACGGGATGAGGCCTGAGGACTTGGATATGAGTGAGAAATTTGGCATCACAATGCCAAGAGCCAACCATTTGCTAGCCAAACCAACTTATCGCTTGCTTAAGTGATAATGTAATCCATCTGTGCTAATACTATACAATTGAGTTAGATATCATGGTTATTAATAAGGTTTGGGATTATCGTTATCATATGAGGCAGAAATTAATCTGCCTGTGTTACCTATTTCCCTTATTGAACACATATTATGAAAGTGGTGTGACATATAGGTCCATTGAAAATTTTGCATGCACGGTTCGTGTGATCATGCGTGGCAAGGGCCTTACATTTCATTGTTGTTTTTTAACTTGTTTGTGAAGATTACGTTTTTTTATGGTGGACTTATTATTATATAGTTAGTGATATCTGATTTTGGCAAAAATAATAATAATAATTATGATAATTATTTTCCTAAATGACACATGTTTTGATCAAAGGATATATTTATTCACTAATAGACATGTCTGTTCTAAAGGACATATCTTTTGATCAAAAAACATATCTCTTTTGTAATAGATATTTTTTTCTTAAAAGACACACTTTTTTATCAAAAGATATATCTTTTCTAAAAGACATGCCTTTTCTCTAAAAGGCATTTATGGTATTATAGATATCAGTCACTGATTAAAGGATTTTGACATGTTCTGGGGGATTTTTAGATTTTGTTGTCTAAGAATTCTCTTGGCTTTGTAAATCCTGAAAGGAAATCCCATAAACCTTGTAGCAACATAGTGGAGGCATAATTTCCTTAAGGACAGTGATCCTTTTCATATGTAAAGTTAGCCTTTCATTCATCTTCTATAATTTCACTTTCAATCTTAAGAAAATTATTCACGATGGAGACTGCTGCTTCTGATTCTGTCTATCTTCAATAAGTTTTTAAATTCTGATATGATCAAACTGGATCAATTTGATGGTACAAATTATACTCACTGGAAGGATAAGCTATTGTTCTTCTTAACTAAACTAGGTGTTACATATTTGTTGAGTCTAGAACTGCCTATTATTCCTGGACAGTCTGACAAAGATATTGATGAAATCATAGCATAATGCAAGAAACTTGAAAATGACGAAGTTCGCTACAAAGGGCTCATTTTAAATGCCTTACTTGATCAATTATATGATTTATACCAGTTGATGCAATCCCCACAAGAAATTTGGAAAGCCCTGGAAAACAAGTAAGTTTTAGAGAAATAAGATACAGACAGATTTCTCAACATTAAATTTCTTGAGTTTCATATGTCAAATCATAAGTCAGTCATGGATCAAGTTAATGAGTTGCTGGTTTTAGTATATAGACTTAAGAATTTAATAGTAGAAGTGTCAGAACAACTTCAAGTGGTTGTGGTAATTGTAAAAATTGCCTACCACTTGAGTTGCTGGTTTTAGTGTATAGACTCAAGGATTTAATAGTAGAAGTGTCATAACAACTTTAAGTGGTTGTGCTAATTGTAAAATTGCCTACCACTTGGAATGATTACAAAAAGAAATTGTTACACACTTATGAGGATTTCCCCATAGATTAACTGGTAAAACATATCAAAATTGAAAAGGAAACTCCTATGCATAAAAATAAATTTTCTATTAAGTCTAAGTTGAATAATATTGAGTCTAGCACTAAGTCTGGAAATAAGCAAAAATTCAATGAAAAAAATAAGTACAAAATCTATCTCTAACAAAAAGAACAAACATTATTTTTTCAGTGGAACAAAAAAAAGGTCATCTCAAGAAAGACTGCAGGTTCTACAAGTATCTGAAACAAGAAGATAATACTTACAAGAATAATGCTAATGTTGTGGATAAGATAGGAAGTCCTTCTGAAATTATTGCTATGATTGTTAATAGGGATGGCAACATGGTAGATCGGGCATGGATTCGCCATATCCACCGTGCACTTACCAAGGCCAATGGGCGGAAAACTGCACCCATGCCCGCCACCCGCAATTCACGGATGACTGCCGAATTACCCACGAAAACACATTCTTCAGACGTACGCCAGAAATCCACCCACCTTTGAAAGTCGCAGAAGTCCACGAGTCAATGAATCAAAGAGGTTTATCGACTCTTTCGAAGCCAAGACACCAATCAACTAAGAAAAATGGAGTTGCGGAAGTTCATCTCCGGATGGTCTTGCGGCGAAGAGGGAGAGATCGGCAACGTCCTTGGCTGGTGATTGGGCGATGGGCTACAAGAGGATTGGCGAGTGGGTTAAAAAGAGAGACTCAGCGGAACAAGATGGAGGATGAAGAAGCAGAACAAGAGAATTGTGGTGATGGAGGAAGAGGGAACGAAGATGGAAGAGGACAAAGAAGAAATAGGTCTAGCAGTTGTGTGGTAAAAATTAGATTTTGAGTTGTATTATTTGTTAATTTTGGGTTAATTGTTTTCTCAATCCTTTAATTTTATTAGCTTAAAAAAAGGCCAATTAGATTGAATTTTAACAAGTACATCACTCTTGAATAACAAGAAATCTCACGGATCATGGATTCGCGAGTGCGGATAACTCTAAATCCATGTCTGCTAATGCTGTCATGGAACGGGGCCCCAGTGCCCCATAATCTTGTAGGCTCTTAAGGACTATGAATCCCTCTAAATTACTATTGGCTAACTATTACTCGTCAATATAAATTAAAAAAATTTATATGCAACTAGTTTTCTTAGCCTACTCAGATTAAGGTATGCATGCTTCTGTCCTGGCAATGCAAACGAATAAACAGATCATTTGTCGAAAACACTGCTCAAGCATTTCTGATAAAACATACTTAAAACGTGCCAAGACAGTGAAATACTAGTTACTTCGACTACAAGTAATAGTTTGTGCATACAATACACTTCTAGCACGCACCCAAAAGTAACAAGATGGATTTACATCACAATGTATCCTATTAGAGGCAACTTTCTTAGTACATAAGGTACTATACACATGAGACAAAAACTAACTAACTAAGATCATCTACTTGAGCCCCACCTTGAGCTATCCAAGCTCCAAGTGCAAGCCCTTCCTTAGTTCTTGTGCACTCTTAGCCTCTACACTGTAAAGGCACAAACTTAGTTAGCACATTGCTTAAACCACAAGTAACCTAGAATCACAAGGATTCTCAAAGAAAAGTACCTGCAAAATAGAAAGCTTAGGCCTCAGCTAACCACTAGTGACTAGGCCCGGAGTTAGAACCTGCACAATAAACTTAAGGGAGTGAGTACTTGGAAGTACTCAGTAAGGGTCCCTTGAATACCTGCAAGAAGATAGCAGCAACCAAGATGCAACCATGGCCAGCAAGCAACCAACCAAGTAACCAACCAACAAGCAACTCAAATAACCAACAACATATAAAATATGCAATGCTTGAATGTATGATATGAAATGCACATAATACTTGCACCTGGGACTTTTTGCACTCTAGGTGCTATAAAACTTGCCGTGAGCTCAAACGGCGGAGGTACTTGAGATACTGGCCCTCGTATCCCGGGTACTTTACCTCCCTTAAGTCCCACCTACGGGTTCTAAAGTAGGTCGTCACCCCTCTCAAACTTACCCGCCTTTACCCTTAACTTATTGTGCAAGGTAGTCATCCTATGTGGTTTAACTAGCCAAACCCTTAAGGTTTAACTTAGAGCATTCGTTGTGGCTTACTTACCAAACCAAATGGTTCGGTTGGGATCGACTTAGGTTTTTCTCTTCATTGACCATAGGTAAATGACGTCCTACTCGGCCAACAAAGAGTCTAAAAACCCACTTAATCCTCTTAGTGCTCATTTAGAAGCTTAAGCACTTTGATTTTCTTAGCCACCAATTCATATTCTTTCTTAGCCACACAACTTAACTACCACTTAAATAATGCATAATTCCCAACTTAGGAACGAGTTCTAGTCCCAACCGAGGCTACAGAACGTATTAACTTAGCCTAGGGATGAAAACCGAGAGTTTGAGACACTCTTAGGATGCCCGGAGCTTGGGGGCAAAATGCCTTGGCGGCGCCGTTGGCGACGCGTCGCCAAAGGCATCAGTGTTCGGAGAACTTTTTCGTTTCTCGGCAACACGTCACCAACTCGCGTCGCCAATATGGCGTCGACACTGGCGACTCGTCGCCAACGCTTTCCAGCGTTGCGCGACAGCGTGCGACTTTGCACGAAAACTGCTCAAACTTTCTCATCCCAAACTCAAATCACTTGGGTCTTGTTTCTAACTCATTCCTACACAAAAGACTACATTTCTATGCATTATTTGAGCTTAATTAACTTGAACCCTTACCTCAATTTAGCTACAAAGCAAGAATTGGAACACAAGCCACCTTAGCTCAACCAAGCTCCCTTTGAGTTCCACACCTAAAACCAATGTGATATGGCACCAAATGCTTCAAACCAAGACCATTTCTAGCTATAGAAACAACTTAGAACCAACCCATAAGAACCCAAGAAGCTTACCCACGAATTTTGAGTCCAAACAAGCCTCCTAGAGCTAATTGAAGCTAGAACACCAACAAAGAAGCTTGAGGCTTCCTACCAACACCTTGGGTCTTCACAAATTGATGAAGAATTGCAGGAAAATGAAGCTTTGGGCAGTGAATTTGGTGAAGAAAGTGGAGCTACGAAAATGGTGAAGGATGCAAATGGCTTGAGGAAGATAGAAAGTCAATTTAACCCAACTTATACTAACTCCCCCCACAAGGAACACTTCTTCCTCTCTTGCTCCACAAGTTCTCATTTGTTTTAAATGGGTCACCAACTCTCACTCAAAACTAACTTTCCTTTGCTCTAAAGGATGCTAAAAGCTTCTCACACTTGATTTTCTTGGACACTTAAGCCACTTAAAATCTAAATGGCTCAAATGAACACTTAGTGCCACAATTACTCAAAACCTTCAAAGATGGTTCTAATAGCTAGGATTACTAATGGTCTTGATTTAACTATGCCAAATCACACTTAGGAACTCACTTACTTAGTTAAGCTTACCTTTCTTACTTAACAAGGTGCTAACTTGAGGTACTTAATTTAATGAAACACTTAAACAAAGTAAAATAAATACTTACTTGATTAGAACTCTTCTTCAACTAGGAGAGTCGTCACACATGCCCGCCAGACTAGTGGATTTTCAGCTAAATATCCACGACTTGCAGATGTTATTCGTGGTTTGTGGGTTTTACCTGATCCACTGTCATCCCTAATTGTTAATCTCAATATCAGTATGATAACTAAATGCAACATAGCAACTTCTGAAAAGTCTACTAATTGGTGGTATGATTCAAGTGCCACTATGTATGTTTACAATAATAAAAACTTGTTCACAAAATATGATGCTGCAATTCAAGATGAACAAGTTTTTATGGGAAACCATGACACTGTCAAGGTTCAAGGAAAAGGAAAAATGGAGTTGCAATTCATAACGGGTAAGAAAATGATTCTAATCAATGTTTATCATGTTCCTAATGTGAGGAAGAATCTAGTCTCTACAAGTTTGCTAATGAAAAATGGCTTAAAAATTGTCCTAAAGGCAATAAAAGTTATTCTTTCAAAGAATGGTATATTTGTTGGATAAGGATATGGTTGTAATGGAATGTTTAAATTAAGTATTAATAAAATTTATAGTTCTACGTATATTCTTGAGTCATTTTAATTTGTGGCATGCTCATTTATCACATGTTAATCATAAATCAATCAAATTCATGTGTAAAAATGGATTAATTTCATGTGTAAATAAGAATCCTGGAAAACATGAAATTGGCATACAAGCAAAAATTACTAATAAGTCTTCCAAAGAATAACATAACATTTGATTTACTTAATATTGTACATTTTGATATTTGTGAATTAAATGGTCATTTAACTTCTGGTGGCAATAGATATTTTTATTACATTCATTGATGATCATTCCAGATTCACACATGTTTATTTAATGAAAACTAAAGATCAAGCCTTTGATATGTTTAAAAGCTATAAAGCCTTGTAAAGCCTTGGTTGAAAATCAATTGGAAAAGAAGACTAAAGTTCTTTAAAGTGATCAAGGAGGTGGTTATTTTTCAATTGAATTTTCTATTTTTTGTAAAGAAAATGGAGTGATATATCAAACTAGTATGCCATATACTCCTCAACAAAATTGTTTGGCAGAAAGAAAAAATAGAACTTTGGTAAATATGGTTAATTCAATGCTTATGCAAGCTAATCTACCAATGAATTTATAGAAAGAGACATTATTAACAGCCTGTCGTGTGCACAACAGAATACCTTAGAAAAAAACAAAGACAACCATATAAGGAATGAAAAAGAAGAAAGTCAAACTTGAGTCATTTGAGGGTTTGAGATTGTTTAGCATATTATAGAGTTTCTGATCCCAAAAGAACTAAATTGGGACCAAGAGCTCGTAAAAGTGTTTTCATAAGATGTGCTAAGAACTCAAAAGCATATAGATTATTAGATTTAGACTCTAATGTAATTATTAAGTCAAGGGATGTTGAGTTCTCAGAAACAAAGTTCATTAGTAATTCAAATAAGAATCCACAATATAATGATCCTACAACAACACAAGGCATTCACCAGAATTTAATTACTTCAAATAAGTAGAAAATTGATGATAATCCTAGTGAACCTAGGAAAAGTAAAAGAGTATGAAAATATAAGCTCTTAGATTCTGATTTTATTTGTTGACAATCATTAGTTTTCTTGGTTGAAGGAAGTAAAGATGAGGTAACCAATAAAATACCTTTTGTATTGCATTTAGAATAGGATCCTAAAACTTACAATAAAGTTATTGCTTCAAGAGATTTCTACTTTTTGGAAGGAAGCAATAAATGAAGAAATGGATTCTCTTCTATGTAATGATACTTGGGTTTTGGTAGATTTACATCCTGGTTGTAAATCAATTAGTAGTAAATGGGTATTTAGAAGAAAATACAATACTAACGGCTCTCTAAAAACCTTCAAAGCAAGACTTGTTGCCAAATGCTTTAGACAAAAAACAAAGATTGATTATTTTGGTAAATATGCTCTTGTAGCAAGAATTACATCAATAAGAGTGTTGTTTACTTTGACATCAATCTATAATATGAGCATTCATCAAATGGATGTCAAAACTGTATTCTTAAATGGTGATCTTGATGTGGAAGTGTATATAGAGCAACCTGGAGGGTTTGTACTTCTTGGAAATAAAAAAAAAGTCTATAAACTAGTTAAATCTTTGTATGGTTTAAAACAAACACCCAAACAATGGCATGAAAAATTTGATAATGCAATACTATCAAATGGTTTTTGACATAATGGTGCAAATAAGTACATCTATTCAAAATTTACAAGAGACTATGGTGTAATAATATGTCTCTATGTAGATGATATGTTAATAATTGTCATTGATCTGCAAGGGGTTAATGATACTAAGAAGTGTACTCCTTCTACTTCACAAAGGTTGGCCATTTTACATTTTTTTATTAAAGTTTGACTTAAATATATTTATATTAATTTCTATTGTAAATTTTTTTTTAAAAAAATATATTTATAAACTAGAGTTTTTAAGGTACTATTTCCATATAAAAAGTTTATATTTGTATAAGAAATTTTGAAAGAAAAAAAACATGAATTAATTACTGTGAATAGCAAAAAGGACAAGTTTTTAGAGATGGATATGGTATTTAACTTCCCATTTCAAAATGAAAGATTTGGGGGAAGTTGATACCATCTAAGGTATCAAGGTCATGAAACATAGTTGGGGATTTGCTTTATGTCAGTTACATTATATTGACAAGATTTTATCTAAGTTTGAACACTTTGGTATTAAAGAAGCAAATACCTCATTTGATGTTTCTAACAAGTTAGTAGATAATTCTAGCAAATCAGTTAGCCAACTAGATTATGCAAATGTCATTGCTTGCTTAATGTATGCAATACATTGTACTAGACCGAATATTGCTTTCACCGTTTGCAAACTTTCTAAGTACACCCATAATTCTAGTACTGATCATTAGAGAGCCATTTGGAAGAGTTCTTGGTTATCTTAAAAGAACAAAATCCTTTGGTTTATTTTACAACAACTATCCTTTAGTGCGAGAAGGTTATACTGATACCAGGTAGATAACTAGTGTCAATGATAATAAATCCACATCAGGTTGGATTTTCAAATTGGGTTGGGCCGCTATTTCATGGGTATCTAAAAAGTAAACCTATATTACTTACTTCATCATGGAATCTAAATTTGTTGAATTGGCGGCAGCTGGCAAAGAGGCGAAATGGCTAAGAAATTTATTATTAGATATAGACTTATGGCCAAAACAAATGCCAGCAATCTCTTTGTACCGCAACAATGAAGCAACCATATCTAGAGCTTTCAATAAGATTTATAATGAAAAATCTAGACATATTTCACTAAAACATGAGTATATAAGACAACTGATTTCTAATAGAATTATCACAGTTGTCTATGTGAGATCATGTAGCAATCTTGCATATCTGTTAACTAAAGGACTCTTGAGATAAATGATTAAAAGTGCTACAAGTGCTATGGGTCTGAAACCGCTCTAATTTGTCACTAGTAATAATAACCTAAACTTTACTATTGCTTGAAAATTTTAAAATGTTTAATAGGTAACAACAAGTTACTACTATGGCAGTTTTCGAACACTAGATTTATAGTGTTTAAAAAACAAAGGGTGAACGTAAATTCGTTCTTAATGAAGTATTGTTTGGTTACAAAACTAGAAGTCTCTTGTTAGACTAAGGATACTTCACTTATATGAACACAAAAAGTGGTGTCGTTTCTCGTTAAAGTTGAAAATAAACTTTATAAGTGTTCATGAATTCAGGAGGTAGCACAAGGTCATATTATGGTGCTAAAGCTGACGGTGAATATGTCAAAATAAAAAAGCAATTAAGATTTGTGCTCATAAGTTTTTTTAGATCTTGTTATAAAGAAATTGTGGTTTAATAAAAATTTAAACATTGATTTCAATATGATTTTGAAAATTTTATACTAATGGTAAGTTTATGTCAAAAGGCACCTCCCAATGCATAAATTTTAATTGTTTGATCATATAAATCACTAACTAAGTGGGGGGTTGTTAGATAGTTAGTTATGTGAGGTGTTGACGTTGGCAAAGAAAAAAAAGAATGAATTAATTAATTTTTATTTTATTTTAAAATAGAAAATTAAAATAGAATAATAATTAATGATAAATATTTTCTTAAATGACACATCTTTTGATCAAGGGATATATATATTCACTAATAGACATATCTATTCTAAAATGCACATCTCTTGATCAAAAGACATATATCTTCTCTAATAGATATGTCATTCCTAAAAGACACACTTTTTGATCGAAAGATATATCTTTTTTAAAAGACATGCCTTTTCTTTAAAAGACATTTATGATATTATAAATACTAGTTGCTAGTTAAAGAATTTTGACATGTTCTTTGGAGATTTTTAAATTTTGTTGTCTAAGAATTCATTTAGCTTTATAAATCATGAAGGGAATTCTCATAAACCCTATAGCAAAATAGTGGGGGCATAATTTCCTTAGGGACAGTGATCATTTTCACATGCAAAGCCAGCCTTTTGTTTATCTTCTATAATTTCTCTTACTCATGCCTACTGTGAATTGGATTTTTTATTTCTATTTTACCCTTGACTTAGATTTGTTATTCCTTCCGTGTCTGATGACCTTTGTGACTACTTCTTATCTATGGGGAACACTATTACTTGTTTGATCAGTGTTGCATCTTATTTTGTCAGCTAATTGGAACATGAGCTAATGGTTTCTCATTTGAAGGTTTTTGAGATATAATTGATTGTTAGTTCTTTTCATTTTTTTTTTTTGAAATTTTTCTCATTGACTGTTTAGGTTTCATAGTGTATTGTTCATAGAAATTGTTTTGGATCTAAGGTATGGCTATAAACTTTGTTGTTTCACTATCATTGTTTGTGTAGATGCTGTGTTTTAGCATCTGTAACCCAAGTGTAGGTTGTCGTAAATAGTAAAATCCCGGGAGTCCAAGTATCGAACCATAGGAAAGTAAATTAAGAAAATACAAATTACAGATTTTTAACAAAGAAAGTTTTGGTGCAATGTGTGAACAAGTATTGATTAAAACTCAATTTTAAATAAAATAGCTAAGGTTAGGGCTCCACTTTTAGTATATCAATTATAGTTAATTTTAGCTCGTCTTACCACTTAATTGGGATCCACATATAAAGGAGGTCTCACTCAGGGAATTTAATAATAAAATTCCAGAAACATTAAGCATAAGTTAGAGTTAGCCTTCGTTGATCTTATAACGCCAACACTTACAAATGGGTTCAAGTATCCATCATGTTAACATTTGTCCACAATAACTCAAAATTCTAACATAGTTGAAAAAACCATGCTTTATAGAAGGAATCAAGTAGCTTTTGTACTAATGATTAATTATGATAAATCAAGACGACCACTTAACAAGAAGGGTAGTTAAATCGATTAAGAAAATTAATACCAATAACATTAAGATCCACTCAAATTAGTCATAACTTTTATATCAAAAGTTTCACCCTTTCACGTTAGCAAAAGAAATATTAGTTAGTCATGATAAGAATAAACAACATGTATAAAAATGAAATAAACATATATTGAAAGATCAAAGGAAGAACAAGAAGAAAACACTTTAAACAAAGCTTTGAAATTAAAAACTAAGAATAAAATCAAAGAGGAAAAGGTAGATTTGATATAAAAACACTAAAATTGCCTAGAAATAAACTTAATTTCATCCTCCCCAAGCTGCCTATTTATAAAGCCTTGAGTAAGGCAAAATAGTAAATGATAGGTTAGAATAGTAAGGGCAGGTGAATACAAATCAACAAAGGTGACCTAAACTTTTTTAATTTTTCAACCATCATATACATCGATTTAGCTTTTCTTCAAAGCACAAGATTTGTAGATCGATTCTTTAGCTTCAAAATGATAGTTTGATCATTCAAAACAAATGTCTGTAGCCCAATTTATAATTTTTCTACCAAAATTACTCTTCAGCACGCAACAGAACAGATGATCTCATTTACAATCAGATTTCAGTAATGAAAATGATCAAACTGATTCTCGGCATGTGAAGTAGAGTTAAAGATATATATGTTGGACTTTGGATGAATTTAGAATCAATTAATTCTAACATCCACAACTCCAAATATGATTTTTCTTGTAAAGAGTCACCAAGTGTGTGAATGTTAAAACTAATTATGTTTGCAATTTAAATTTGGCCTCCTCTATTTCTCAATTAGGCTGAACCACAAATTAAAAATTGTAGACATTTGAGGCCCCGATCATTGATCTAAGAATTGTGAGATATCATAATTTTATCCATCTATATAAAACGCAATTATTCAACATATTTTGCAAATATGGATGAATAGTAATTCTGTGGAATAACTGCTTAAATTAGAGAAATTAATCATACTCAAAGTGTAAATTGATGATTTAAACCCTTAATAGCTATACACTTATAAGTATTTATCAGTAGATCGAGTTGTCTCGTTCGTATGTTAAAAATGGTTGTTGAATTCCTACTTTTCTTCCTTTTCCCATAAATTTCAATTTGAATTAGGCATTCATGGACATGAGGTTAGAAGGATTTAGTGAGGAATCTGAGTCAAATGATCAAGCTCTAAATTAGATGTTTTTTCAAACACTAGCAGTTGATCTATTGGTTTAAGGAGTGTTTCTCTAGATTTATATGCTTGATGTATTCAAATCATTTAATAATTATCTCTTAGTAAATTTAAATTATATAGTCATTTTCTAATAGTCAATACACAATTCAAATTATCAGTTGTTCATCTCGGTAAATTTGACTTATTTCATTTAAATGGAACAAACTATTAATTTAAATTATCTATTAGATGTCAACAAATTATTACTCCCTCCGTCCCATAAGTTTTGATGCATTTAACTTTTTGTTGTATTTTGACTTAATTTTATTTATATTATTGTTTGTTAAAAAAAATTAAAAAATATTATTTAGAAACTTCATATCTTGAATTATCATTCATATACAAAGATTTTTTATTTATATATTAAAATATTAAAAATAAAAAATCTTAGAATAATTGTCAAAAACAAATGAAGCAAAACTTTTTGGACGAAGGGAGTACAAAATTTAAATGTATTGAAAGACAGTTACCAAATAATTTAATGTATTATATTTGTTGATGGGCCAAACCTAGAGGTGGCCAATGGGCCGGGTTCATCCGGGCTTGACCCAGACCCGGCTAGGGTCAAACTCAGCTTGATACGGTTAAACCCGGGCTCTGCCCAGTACGGAACAGGTTTAAGAGATGGCGGGGGCAAACATTGGCCTAGAAGAATAGGAGAGCCCAAAATAACACAGCCCGACCCATTAGTGCGTTCAACCCGGACCGGCCCACAACCCGTCCGAACCATGCCCAAGCCGAGTTGAGTATTTTCCAAAAGCCGTTGCAGTTTTCAAATTTCTCAAAAAAAAAAAAAATGTAAAATGACAACCTACCCCCCTACCGGCTCCAAACAATTTTTTTTTTGCCCCAGATTTTTTACCCTCACTCAATAGCCATTAGCGGCTAATTTTTTTAGGTTTTCCTCATTCCCATACTTCCTCACACCAATCCTCTCTCCTCCAATCTCCTACAATATTCTCTCATTCTCTCTTCTATCTCTCTCCAAGTTTCTTAATCTTTCATTAATATTTTATTAATTTTCTCCTAATCATCTCTCAATCTCTTCAATTATTTTCTTTCACTAATGGCTTCACGAGAGAAGAACTCCAGCAAAGGCATGGGTGTTGCCTCCTCTTCCTCTAGCACCGGGGTCGGCTCATTTTTGCGAGGACGTTTGTTCCACAAAAAACCGAGGCCTGCATTCATAAGAAATTGACGACAACAATCCCAACATCGACGCGGCACTTGATCAAAGTCCATGGAGATATCGGTGGCATATCCGATGGATAAACACAATTGACGGGCGCTAAGAACTCTAGCAGTCCAAGTATTTTTCGATTTAATCCAAAAACTGCTATGCAAGTTTTAATTAATTGGATGATGATTACGGAAAAACCATTTAAACAAACTGAGGATGAATACTTAAAAAAATTCATACAAGAAAATCTAAATTCTATTTATAAGAAAATGCCTAGGCAAATGGCTAAAAAAGAAAGCTTTAAACTGTATGAAGCTAGGAAAAGTGATCTGCAAGCATATTTTTCTACCATTGATCATTGTCTGTCATTTACATCTGATAATGTGGACATCTCCAATAGAACAAAATTATTATTGTGTCACTGTTCATTAGATAGATGATGAATGGGTTATTCAAAAATGGATCATTGCTTTCAAATAGACGAAATTTGATCATACGGGTTGGAACATTTTCAACTATATTATCGAAAGTCTATGTAAATTTTTTGTTGTCAATAAATTTTTGTTCATTTTTTTTGACCATGTTTCAAACAATGATTTGACGGTGAGAGAATTGATAAAAGAAATAAAATCATCACTTGATGGAAAATTTTTTCATGTTCGTTGCTTGTATCACATTTTGAATTTATATGTTCAAAATGGTTTACAACAACTGCAAAATCAAATCAAGCCAATTCGGAATGCTTTACTTTTTGTTAAAAATAAAGAATAAATTGGCTCATGAATTTAAAATGTTTTGTATTGAAAATGGGGTGAATTTTTCTTGGAAAGGATTTAAAATCGATTGCCCTACTCGATGAAACTCAACATTTGAAATATTAAATGACACTCAAACATGGGCAAATCTTTTAACTCACTTTGTGAACTCAAAAATGTAAGGCAACTGGTTAACGGACGAGGTTTGGGAAAAATGTTTTAACTTAGTTGAGTTGTTTAGATATTTTTACGATGCAACAAACTTTTTCTCTGGGGTTTATTACCCAACAGTGCACCAAGCAATGTTATATTTTATAAACATCGTCTATGTTTTCCACCAATGCAAGGACGATGAGTTTTTATAACCAACTATTGAAACAATACAAAAGAAATGGCTTGATTATTTTCAACAAATCCCGCAAATTTATCTTGTTGCATATACATTAGATACAAATGTCAAAATCACGGGTTGTCTGCAATTATTAGAAGCATACTATCATACTTATTTAGGCCAACCAGAAGTTTCTGCACTTGCTATTTCTACTGAAGCTGACCACAATTTGAGAGAGTTATACAAACTCTGCTCTGTTAAGCATTTTGATAAGGTTAGGTCACCCGATCCAACACCCGCCAGACATTCCACCTCCTCATCATCATTAAGGTTTAACCCAGCGGCAAATATCCTCAAACAACCAAGACCCACAAACCTGGGATTGGCAAAATGGGATTATTACCTACGCACTTTATTTGAAAACAATGAGAAAGACATCCTCAAGTGGTGGAAGAACAAAAGAGAAATATTCCCAATCTTATCCATACTAGCGTAAGAGATCTTAACAATTTCGAACTCTGCTGTCGCCTCTGAGGCTGCCTTTAGTACAAGAAAACGAGTCATCTCAAATAAACGAGTAAGGTTCACACTTGAGGCCGTTAAGGTTTGTGTCTGTAACCAGGATTGGGCCCTTGCTGCTCTTAAGAAGCAATATATGAAAAGCTTGGATGATAAGGTTTCTTCTGATGATGACCTGCAATAGTAGATTGTAGGTTTTCATTATAATTCAAAGAATGTAATCGATCTGATTATGCTATTAAGCACAAATCTTAATTTTTACCTTTTTTTTTCCTGGAACGTTTCATCATTTTTAAGTGTAATCGATCTGATTATGCTGTTAAGTACAGATCTTAATTTTTACCTTTTCTTTTTTTTTTCCCTAGAACATTTCGTCATTTTCAGGTGTAAGGCATATTCCAAATTATGTAAGTGCTGTTTGGCTTTTTCATCAACAAATTTTACATCGCCAATGGTGTTTCTTATATATATATATAATTCATAAAATTACTCACAAAAAATGGTTGAAAACATATTAAAACACAATTTTAAATAATCTGATAAACTCAGCCCAGCCCAGGCCCACGTAGGACCCAGCCTAGGCCCACCCTACTTATATGCAGGGCGTGCCCTAGCCCAGACCCAATAGATTGAGACTAAAACAGAATGATAAATAAATGTTAAAGATTGTTTGCTGAAATTTTCACATAAAGGTAATATCATGATTTATCTTATCTATTTACTTTTTAAATTTACATTACTGATTATAAATATTAGATCACATATCACTTCTTTTAAAAAAATAAATGAGGTGTCTTCCAAAATTAAAACATGAAAAACCTTACATTTTTTGTAGATATCTTTACTAAGGGTAACTCTTCTGTAAACTGGGCTTATATTGTGTCCGTGTGCTATTTTTAGAAAATTTAAGGATTGTCATTTTGACCATACTTCTCAGAAAAACAAACAATCATGCCACAAACACAACAATTTGTTCTTATACGTTTTTGGCAAAAATAGGACAAACTTGCTTGTTAGGTAGGGTGGGGTGGGAAGTGGTTTGTGCACTGATATGGGGGAGCTGTCCTTGGATTCGAATCACAGTGACCCCATTGACTTTTTATTTTAACTTTTGTTTTCCTTTTGTTTTTTTTCTCCTGATTCTTCCATTCCTTTATTATTTATTTCTCATTTTTTTGCTCTTCGTTTTTTATATTCTTTGTTTGGTTTTGTCTTATATTTACTTTTTCCAATTTTATTTTCTTTATTTTCATTTTTTTCATTTTTTTCCAGTTTTTCCTTTCCTTTTTTATTTTTTTGGTATTATTTCAAGTTTTATTCTTTATTTTCTTAATTTGTCTACCTTTTCTTCTTCGCTTTATTTCATTTTTTAATTCTTACATTATTCTTCTTTTTCTAAAACTTATCTATTTTTTCTTTAATTTTTTCCTATATGTTTCTTTTTTTTTTTCTTCGCTTTCATGCATGTTCTTTTTTCCATTGATACTTGTTCTTTTAACATTATTATATGTTTCTGGATGCATTGCTATTCATTCTTTTCACCTACAAATTAACAAAAATTCATGCAAACAGCTACTTTAAAATAACATATGCATAGTTTAAAAAGAACATATGCATATAAAAAGATATGCAAGTGAATAAAGGAACATATACAAATAAAGAAAACAACACATACGTTAAGAAGTATTTATCCAGTACAAATTTGCATGTATATGTGCATGTACATACAAAATGTATAAAAAAAACATATGTGTAGAAAAAACATATACAAATAAAGCAAAGAATATATACATAGTTACATAAACTATAATGAAAAGAACATACACATATGTATAGAAGAACACATGTGTACAAAGTAACGAACATATACCTTCAAAAACATTTATACCCATGGAGTTAAATATCGCGGTATTTCACTTACCATAGGTAAATAGTATACGGTATAAATATTTTCACATTTTATTATTTTACCGAACAATATACCATGGTATATGACGGTATTTCACGGTATTTTACATACTGCACGCTTTTTCTGTATATTTTGTCTGAAAATCGTGATATACCGCAAATATCATGAGGTATGTACCGTGGTATTTTATTTTTTGTGAATGCGTGTGAGATATTTTTTTTATTTTACATCAAAATATCATAAATAAAACATTAAAATATTATTAATACATATATCATAAAATAAATATTTACTTTTACTCTTTTAGTTACGTTTCTTAGTTACATAAAAATTTAACGGTTACTTTGAGCCACCTAGGAACTCAATGTAGTATTATAAAATGTTTTGTTATTATTAAATTATTATGATAGAAGATGTTTTTTAATACAATATATATTATATATATATATATATATATATATATATATATATATATATATATATATATTGTATTAAAAAACATCTTCTATCATATATATTTTATTTATATTTAAAAAATTATAATGAGAAAAATTAGAATACATATAAAATATGAAAAAAAAATTATTGAATTTATGTCATCTTAAAATAATATTCTAACATTTATTTTTTTACTATGTGGTATGCCTTAAAAATTTGAGTTGCGGTATACCTAAGGGTAATGGTATTTAACACTTTGTTTATACTAAATAAATATCAAAATACATATGTACAAAGGAACATATATATTTAAAAGAAGAACATGTATATATAAATAAAAGAACATATACCTTCGCATATATATCTATGTAGATCAAATATAAAAACATATTATGAATATACACACATATATAAATAAACATATTCATATTGAAAAAAAGAACATTTGAATATGTAAAAAAAAACATATGACTTCAGAAATATCTATAGAGAATAAACATTCCAAACAGATAATATACAAACACATATATGTAAAAGAACATATGCATGTGTGTGTGTGTGTGTTTGTGTGTGTGTGTGTGTGTGTGTGTGTGTGTGTAAATAGAACATATCCAATGTTAAATGAAAAATGAGAAAGAATTTGGAAAAAATGACGGAAAAAAAAACAAAAGAAAAGATGACGGAGAAGAGCATGCTCAAACCCAAGTCCCTTGGATTAACTTGCAACATACTAGCTACCATACCAAATTCAACAGATTGTCAAAATTAAAAAGATAAGAAAAAACATGAAAGCAAAAGCAAAAAAAAAAAGGAAAAAAAGTTAGAAAAAATGAAACAAAGAATATGAATTGGGGGGAAAAGGGCAAAAGAAAGACAAAGGTAGGAGCTAGCAATTTGAACTTAACACACGCCTCACTTACACCTCTCTAACCAACTCTCCCAAATGCTAATTTTGTCTGAGGCACGTAAACAAAATACTTTTAAAAAAAATTGTGTGGCGTGTCCTAACGCACACATATGCTAAGCGCACGCAAAAATCTTCCCTTTACTAAAATCAAGGTTGTCAAGATAAAAATCCTAACCTTGAAATTTTTTTTTATTTTTGGGCGATCGAATCATAAGGTCAAATGGTAGATTGTAAGATCCAAATAAAATTTACATATTATTGTCTAAATAATATAATTCATAAATAAGATGAATTATATTGGTAATCAAAGTAAAGTTCAAATATCCTAACAATGATATAACATAAGTTCAAGTCATTGTAAAACATATATCAAAATGATGAATGCAATAACCAATGTAAGTTTAAAAAGAAAATCGTAAACAAACATAAGTTTATTTTAAGAAGAGACAAACACATTATTGACAAATAAAATACTGTTTTAGATGAGTCTAAATGACGGGAGAGGTGTTGAACAATAGAGAGATTTGATGGAAGAGATGAGCCTCATCCCGTCCCTGTGGCCATCTTTTGAATGACATAGGCTCTTTTGAATCTCATCTATTGAATAAGAGAGATTAAGTCATTTTCTTTGTTTTGTGCTTTTTTGTAATTAATTTTGTTATGTTTTTAACCAAGAATCAAGTCATGTGAGTAACCAAAGGCCCAAACTAACTAGGGCAAATAGGTTATACGGGAACATTCATTTAAAAATTGCAATTAGGTTAAAATACAAGTGTAACCAAATAGATACCAATAGTAACTAGGATATGTAGGATCTTTAATCCTACAGTCATAGTTATGATCCTACCCTTTGGTTGATCCTATTACATTTTAGCAAAATTTTCATAAAATAGAATCACAGGGTCACAATCTTAACAACCTTGAGTAAAACCACACAATTCAAGATAATCCATTCGTAAACAACAAAACCTTAACTTAGTGGTTAAGACTACTAAGCTATCGAAGTTTTAAGTTCAGTCTCCTACTCCCTCTTAGCCTCTCACTCATATACACAAGAATGACAAGTTAGATTTACCCTTACTATAAGTTTATATGCTATTTACACTTGTCCCTTTCATTTCCTAGAAATATACAATGATCCCCATTGGACCTTCAAAGTTTTAGAAAATGTATAATCCTCAAGTTTGTTATCTGATTTCAAATTGAGCCTAAGTATTACTTTACTTATATTTGCTAAGGCTAGGTTGAGATACTGGTTTTGGTGGTTTAGGTGAATCCACAATAAAAAAAGATGATCTAAACAGTGAACCAGTAGATCTAAAAGCTTGTGGCAGAGATCCGGTCACCAATTCTCAATGTGATTGAACAACGTCTTTTTAGCATGTAAAGCTTGGTGTGCTTGTAGACAGCGTCTCACCAACTAGGCACCAACTGTTCTTAATGGATGAGGATGAAAAGATCTTGTAGTGCACGCCCAGTACAGCAACCACTGGGTCACCATCGCCCAACTGCTCCTAGATTGAATGCTTAGAGTGAGATCAGCAAAAAGCTGTGTAGGCATTGAGTCAGATCAATGCGTTTTGAAGTAAGGGTCTAAGATTTGGAAGAAAAGGACGAAGAGGGAGGAGGAGAATGAGGTGGTGGTGGTTGATGAGAAAAGATAAGGTTTAGAAGTTTAAGGTTTAAAATTATTGCTTGAAAAAGTTTGAGGACTAAAATTGTTATTTTAAATTTATTTTAGTATTATTTAATATCATGTCAGCACTTTCTATAAAATTTAACAGTGAAATTGACAGAAAGTAGATAATTATGACGCGTAATAAGAAATAAGATACTTTAATAGGTTAACCTTAAAGTAAGATACCCATTTAGCACATAAAAATAAGCTAAGTAACTCCATAACTTTTACTTGAAGTTTTAAGGTTTATAACATGGTTATATCTTTTCTATATTTTTTCAGAAGATTTTGGTAAGATCTTGCTGATTCAATTCAGTTTACGAAAAAACTAATTTTTGGTAAAATCTCAATTTAGTAACCTTGATATTTACCCTAACTCAAGTAACGCCAATGGGCAATTTGCCCAAAATAAAAGATGAATGACAAACTTGAAACTTATCCCATCAACATTCTAAGATTAATGTCACATTTGCCAGACACCAAAACCAGCTGATTGGCACCTTCCACCTGAACGCAAATGGGCGGAGCTCCCGCGGCTTAAGTAACTAACGCGATTGATGTAACGCCCCAACCACACAAAGCGCACACACACCACGTTGAAAGTTGAAAGTTGAAAGTTGAAAGTTGAAACCGACAACCAAAGCTTTAACATCATCGATCTTCAAACCAAACAAAGCTTCTTGGTGTAAAATAAATATTTTGAATTAATTTTCTAACTTCCCAACCTAAAAAAAATTAATAAAATATATTTAACAAATTTATTTTTAAACTTTTAAAAATATAACGTTCCAATAAATCAATAATTTGGCCAAAAAAATAATTTTATATAAGAATAATGCATAATAATACAGTAATCTTAATTTAAAATGGATTAGTTCTTAATATCTAATTGCTCAACCTGTCTTTGTTGTTTAATATTATCTAGTATGATTTTTTTATTTAATATTATTCAAATTATAATTTTTCTTCCTTCTAGAGTTAATAGACAATTTAACATATTATAACTCCACAAAAATATATTATACAAAAAGAAATTGAACGAAAAGAGAAATTATTCAAAACATAGATTATTATTTTGATGCGTCATGAAACTAGAGCATATAGTATTATCTTTGATTGTTTATAAATTTAATTTATGTATCCAAAATTTAACTAGTCTAATTACAGTATGATTGTATATACATTATCGGAATAAATTCTTAAAAAATAGTACCATATAGATAGTCGTATGCGAAAGTCGAATATATTCGGAATTTTTTATAGAGAATTCGGATAAGTTTAATCGGTTCCGCAATTTTATAAATCGTTCTCAGCTATTACAAATTAGCCAGAAATATCAAATTTACAATTAATGTTTTGGGTAGAGACCGGATATGCCACTATAGTTTTTTTTTTTTTACCCAATCTCTCACTGGAATTTGAAAATGGGTCGAATATGTCACTGTCGGTTAGAAAAATAATGAAAAATTGTAAAAATAGTATGTTTTGAAATTTTTGGGTTATTATGCATTTTTCAAAAAATATCAGGACGTTTAAGATTTTTACCAAAAAAGAATCTGATTTCTACCATCAACGTTTTAGCCCTGTTACTGTCTCCATCACCAGCGCTCCAACCCTCCAACCCCATTACTACCCTCTCTCTGTCTCTACTGTCTAATCTCTTCACTGACATTCTTGAAAGAAAGAGAAAGTTTAATTACAAAAAATTTTTAAAGTTTGTTAAAACTTGCATTATCACCCTAAACTTTCAAAAAAATTATTTTTAACATTTTTCATTAGCTTTTTAATGTTTTCTGTTAGATTTTTAACGGCTAGTGGCATATCCACTCTTAATTTGAAACTTCAGTGGCATATCCACCTGTTTTAAAATATTAGTAGGAGATTGGACAAAAAAAAACTATAATAACATATCCGCTTTCAACCCAAAACTTTAGTGACAAATGTAATATTTTTGCCTACAAATTATAGTGAAATATTTTCATTGATTTTTTTTGCAGCTTTATCAATTAGTGAAGTGGGAAGGCTTAAATACCAAATTTACCATAAAAAAAGTGTCAATGAGACCAAATTTACCATTAAACTTTTAAAAGTACCAAATATTGAACTCTACCTTTGAGACCAAAATTACTATTAAACTTACAAAAAATGCCAAAATTTACCATTACACCGTTAAGTGACCGTCAAATTGAATGTAAAAATAACAGTTCTAGTCCTTGATTTTTCATGTTTCTTCTACCAGTGCCCTGACTTTATTTATCTAACAATCGTGTCATCTTCTTCAAGAGATGAAAGACTACCCCTGCCAGCAACGCTAGCCAGCCATCACTCCACCGTCATACCCTCACAAAGCACCTTCCTAAATGCTACCATTCATTCTTTTCCCCAAGGTACAACATAAACTGGAACTATGGGTTACTGCCATAAATTGGAACCGTGTGTTTTCCCTCATAATTTATAGTTAATGTTGTTGAGATTGGGGAAAGATGAAGAAAAATTGGTGAGATTCTAAATGTTAGGTCTTTGCTATTTTAGCCAGGATTAGCTGCTATAGGATTAGATGTTCATCGGTAGAAGTATGACTAAAACTGTTACTATTTGAGCCTATCATGTCAAATTGGTGTTTAATGACTATCAAGAAATAAGCTTCAAAAATAAAAGAAGCTTACAATGTGATTAATGACTCTATGGAGGCCTTCAAAAAAAGCAAACTAGCCACAGCTAAAATTGAATTTAGTGTTTAACTTATTGAAAAGGATAGTATAATTGTTATATATGTAAAGTTAGGACAATAGCAAAAGAAACATGAAAAATGAAGGATCAAAACTGTGAGTTTTCTTATGATTTGACGGAAAAAGTAACAATGGCAGTAAATTTAGTATTAAAAATAAAGTTCAGTATTAAATTTGGTACTTTTAAAAGTTTGATGGTTAATTTAGTCTTTTTGATATTTTTTTATAGTAAATTTGGTATTTAAGCCGAAGTGGGAATTTAATAGCGTGCAGCCTCGCGCGTGGTCCGTCTCCCGCCCGAGAAATCCCAAATAACGAACCAAACGACGCCCATAAACGTCCGTCGATTTCAAGTCCCAACTCCATACCAAACTCTTGGATTCGGAGCGAGCTTAGAGATCTCCGATGGCCAGTTTCTGCCGGAGACTCGCCGTACTCCGATGCCCCTGGTGTTTTCTTCTGATATCACTCTGCTCCGGCGTGCTTGCACTCGCCAGATCTGACGCCGAAATCCGCCAGAGGTTCTACGGCAACCTTGTGAATTCGTCGGCGCCCGAATCTAACGACGGCAGTATTGCCAAAATGTTCGACAGAGTTCTTGAGAAGGAGTTCTCCGAGAATGACCAGCCCGAAGGTTTGCGCTGTGTCGCCCCCACCTGTCGAATTTAAAGTGATTTTTAGGATACGAGTCTGAAGTTTGTTTCTCGTTCTTTCCTCTGACTTCATTTTATTTGGTGATCCTTTTGGCATTTTGACAGAACCTGGCAAAAGCAACTTCAACAGTAGCGTGGCTGATCAACAAGTAGGTTTGGCCGTTCTTTCCGGCTTATGGTTTTGAATGTCTGAATGTCGTCGATTTTTGTTGTTTAAGGCTTGAAGTAGCTACCATCAATTTAGAGCCTGAATACGTAGTGAATCAGTATTGCTGATGGATCAGTGAACTTGAAAAGGAAAGAAGTTATCCTGGCTAAAATTGCTTGCATCGGGCGTCAATTATGGGCATGTGTACCCATATCAAACTCCAAAATTTTCTGAAAATTTTCTTAAGGTTTTTTCGTTGTTGTTGTTGTTGTTGTTTTTTTTTTTTTTTTTTTTTTTTTTTTTTGAGTGTCTAAATGTTATACCTTATTCAGAGTATCAATATCCCAAGGAGAACTCTGAGATACATTCGACTCCCCACTGTTGCACGTTGTACCACGCTGTCTTACTATCTGGTTGTTTAATTTGTTGATGGTCTCTGGTATATTTTCTCCACTTGGTCAGGCCCCAATTTCTGCATATCATGATTAAGGCATAAGGCTACAATTTTCTGACAGGAAACTTTGCCTTCCAAAAGCCAGAATCTTTAGAAATTTGCTAAGTTATATCACGTTTACCATCTACGGTTGTCCATTTGATTCTTTTGGTGGCTGTTCTGAAGATGCATATTGGTTATTTTTCAGGCTGTCTTGGAGACTGTTGTTAAAGTTACAAATAAGATCAAGAAAAATGAGTCAGCAGAGCTGAAGTATGGGAAGTGTTACATTCTGAAGAGCAAACATTATTCTCAATTCTGTGCTTCTTAAACATCTAGGGTCAACTTCTTGTTTTTCAATTGCTTAATCAATTGATCATTCAACATCATTACACCTTTTCCCGTTTCTTTTAAACTAGTGGTACAAGATCTTTCCAGATTCAAGATGTATTTTCCCTTGGAACAACTGAAAATTCTGAAGATGTAGAAACCTTGATTGACACACAGGTAAGCTAAAAGTTATTCCTTCCATGGAGTCTTTTCTAGCTCATGGCTAAGATGGAATATTTTTACTATAGATCTACTGACACCATCTTACTTAATAATGCTAGGACAATAAGTTCGTAATGTCAAATAAGAAATCCAAGTACCCCATTCTTCAAGTAGATTTGAGGTTAGTAAGTAGTATATACAAATATTTAGTACAATTATCTTTGTTAGTTTTGCAAATTTGATGTTTCCAGAAGTTGGTGGAAGATGGTGTACGACACTAGAAATTCATCAATCTTGGGTTTCTGCTATCAAACTAGGAGAATAAGAGAACTGCATTGAGCAATTCCTTTTGACTGGTTGCTTTTGCCTGGATCAAATAAATCTACTCAGAATTGAGCTTTAAGCTTATTTTTCCCTTTCTACAGGTTAATTTCTGATTTGGTGGTTGTTATTGTTTCTGCTGCCATTGGTGGTATTATCTTCTCATGCTTTGGACAACCGGTTTGTGTTCCACAACTCAGGTCATTGATAAGTTGGTGATGAAATTGTTGTGCAAGAACAAAGCTATTTTTATTTTTATTTTTCTTATGTCTTGTACATCATTGATAGGTAATTGTCGGGTATCTTCTTGCTGGATCACTTATTGGACCTGGGGGTTTGAACTTCATCAGTGAAATGGTGCAGGTATGCTCTTAAAAGCAGATCTAGATCAACTTTTTTTTTGGTGGAAAGCTGGACATAAATTGTTATGATCCCCGTTAATTGACATAATTATGGGAGGTTGCAATGAGACGGGTGTATTTCAATGTGCTTGATTTCCGCCTTTGCATCCTATTTTGATGAATGAAAATTGGTGCTCATTCAGTGAAAAGACCCACAATCTGACTAGAAGTTTTGTGAATCAAGCTATATGCTGCCTTCTTATTTTTCCTTCTATAAGCATATATATACCAATAACTGCTGCCCTCATGTTCCCATCATCACAGAGCTACACAACTGTGGCTGCCTGAGGAAGTTTGACGCACACCATAATACATAAAACACAACGCAGCATATTAAGGCTGTTACTGAATTCTTCACCAGCCACAGTGAATTGTCCATTCTCTTGCCTAATGTTCGCTCTGTTAGGATCCCCCTTCTTTCTCCAGTGAATGGAGTGCTTGTAAAGCAAAATTTGTTTAGGAGCTGACAAAGATTCTGATGCATACCATCAACTTTACTTTAAAATATGCTCCTTTCTCAATCATGGAAGAAAATAACTTTTCTTCTTTGAATAAGAGAAAATTAATAGAGGCACCAATAGAAGCTAAAGGACTATGACTAGATATTTAATCTCTTGTTTCAACCATAGTGCCCTGGAATTTTTATGCTTTGACACCTCTTCCCGTAAAATGAGCTTAAACTGCTCAATTCTTCAAGTAGCTTGAGAATCCTTTTCCCCTGTTGGCAGAATGCAGTCCATTGCAATTGACAGGTTTCCTCTCACACTTGTTGCCAAATATGTCCAGGTTCCAAACCTTAAGTTTAACCTTCCAAAGGCTGGAATTGTTTTTCTATACAGAGAAACTTGCATGACAGAACATTCCTCCCACCAGTCAATGAGATTCTTCTTGCTTGTGTTAGATGGTTACAGTATGGAAAGGAAAAGGATCCCATTGAATCTTACTTCCAACAGACTAGGATGATGATCAGCCATTGATCAAGGAAGTAATTCTAAAGGTTTCTATGTAAGAGTCATCCCAACTAGAATCAACAATGAACCTTGCTAATCTGAACAGTATGGCCTCCTAACAAACGGGTTTATGAATTCTTTTATGAGCCTGAATTCTATGTCATAGAAATTCGTTTTTGGTACTTCTTTTTTGCAGGCTTATCCTTCTTTCATGGTAAATAAGGCTGGAACTTTGTGTTACCATGTTGTGTTTAGGTCATTGTGTCGAATAGGTTGACAGTTCACAAGTAGTTAGAATCCTAATAAAAACAATAATTACTAGAAGCTTGACACTTCTCTAATAATTGTGGCAACACATCTTTCTTATTCAAGATTTCTGGGTCATTTATGGTATCACATGATAAAACAAAACATGGTCCCAACAAGTCATGGCTTGACTAACAAAACTGACCCAAAAACATATGAACATGAGATTATGGGCAACAGCCCAGCACCAATTTGAATAAGTTGCAATGGTCATATATTAATCATGTCAGCAGAACATGATTACAACCTGCAACTTACACACGTCAAATGTTGTCTAACCTAGTTTAGAGGGTTGGCATGTGACAAATTTTCTTTCTCATGTTAAGGTTGTGTCAACATGAATACTCTTTTCTTGTTGTTTTTGTATTGTGTCCATTGCGTGATAAACACATTAGCACTCCTAATGAGTAATGGTACACATGTTCTCTTTGTATTGACATATTTTATCTTGTCTGGTAATTATAGGTTGAAACTGTAGCTCATTTTGGTGTTGTCTTTCTTCTCTTTGCTCTGGGACTTGAGTTTTCACTGACTAAGGTATATGTATTCCTTATCTTAGCAGGTCCATAGTGTGCTTTAGGTTCTTATCTTTTGTTTTCTGGATGACTTTATTTCAAACAGTTCCCATAAGATCTCACAGCTGAAATCAATTGCAGTTAAAAGTTGTGGGGCCAGTTGCTGTATTTGGAGGTTTACTTCAAGTTATGGCATTTATGTTCTTGTCTGGGGTAACTGCTATGGTAGGTTCTTATGATGCATTATATTGAAGTAACTACTCTTCTAAGGTAGATAGTAAAGCTCAGGAATTTGTTCTTTTCTTTTTGCAGGTTTGTGGGGCTAGGTTGTCAGAGGGTGTATTTGTAGGCTCTTTCTTATCAATGTCATCAACTGCCATTGTACTTATCTGGACCATCACTGACACTTCTATTTAAGTTTTCTCGTGTATTTTGTAATTGATGATCCTGCCTTGCCCTCTCTTTTTGCCAGGTTGTGAAGTTTTTAGTAGACCGCAACTGCAGTAACGCCCTTCATGGTCAAGTTACTATTGGAACACTAATTTTTCAGGTTTCTAATACTAAATCTTGATTACAACTTATCTGCTTTTTTACTGCAATACTGAGGAAAAGATTTGATCAACTAGTTCATGTTTTTTGATTTCCTATAGTCTGGCTATTTCAGGATTGTGCTGTTGGTTTGCTATTTGCTTTGCTGCCAGTTTTGGGTGGTCACAGTGGCTTACTAAAAGGAATCATGTCAATGGGAAAACTGTAAGTCTGTCCTAGTTTGTCTTTGTTTCTGGTTCTCTGCAGCTGTATTTTTATATTTAGTTGC
The DNA here is from genome assembly GCA_005392925.1 of Aquilaria sinensis. Taxonomy (NCBI): domain Eukaryota; kingdom Viridiplantae; phylum Streptophyta; class Magnoliopsida; order Malvales; family Thymelaeaceae; genus Aquilaria; species Aquilaria sinensis. Next base: position 758,414 of record SMDT01002881.1, on the reverse strand, counting down.
TTTCTTCACATAAATGAAAGTCTGAAAACCTTGTACTATCTTATTATAATTGTCAGGTTGCTGGTATTATCTGTATATCTCACTGTTGCATCTGTGCTAGCATGGTCATTTGTTCCTCGTTTTCTGAAGCTAATGATACAGTTGTCATCTCAAGTAAGTTAGAATCATTTTACAGCTCTTCTGGATTTTCTTTAGTACGTTCATGATTCACTGATTCATTTGTGCATTTGGATTCAGACAAATGAACTATATCAGCTTGCTGTTGTTGCTTTCTGCTTGTTGTCTGCTTGGGTAAGTACAATATATCTGTGATATTTGTGGATTTGGTTGTCAAATATTCACTTGAATCAGCTTACTTGTAGCTTGTTGCCTGGAGATTGATGGTATCATGAAGTCTGAGAGTCGGTTACTCGGGAATATTGACTCTCTGTAGCATAGGGTCAAAGTTAATTAGTTTTCAAGATTCCAATTGCTAAAAACATCCAGTGCTGTAACATCAATGTGTCAACAATATCAGAAGAACTCACTACGTTCTCTTAACTTGTATAAATTAATTTTCTTATGTCTGGAAAATGATATTGCTCTTCTATTTCACCATTATGATTTACAAAACTATAACTATCTGTTAAAATTACCATTTTAATCCTTTTGGATATTTCTATCAGCTTGTCAAAATTTACTCAGAAAACCTTGTACTGTGATTACTATGTAATTATAAGGTTATCAAACCTCCTAGCATGGTGAATGAATCATGTCTGTCATATTCTTTTGCCAGTTTTTACATACGCTGATAGGTTAAACCATTCATAAGCTCTTCTTGTTAACCTTTCTTTCAGTTGTTGTGCAGTCTATTTTTTGTACTTAGAAACAGAAACACATGCTTGGCAAACGTTTTTTCCTCTGAACAATAATAGCATGTCTATATAGTTTGTTGATTTATTGCTTATATTTTCTAGAGCTGGGTATAGTAATATGCCTTTCCCCCTTTCAACTCATGCATATTTTCTGCTTCTGAATTTTTTCTTTTTGTAATAATAATTATTTTCGTTTTTCCTCTCCCTCCCTCCCTATTTTGCCTCACAAGCTCAAACTATGAACACGTTTATCATTCTATCTGTTACTTTGTTTGAACTTAGGTCATGAGGCATATCTGAATGATGAACATTGTGTTTTGCTTTGGGATATGAACATGCAACATGTTCTAAGACTGGAAAATGCTCATAGTCTGATGGCATGTTTTTAACTTGTTTTTCTGAGGTAATAGGTGGATAGATGCAAGATGTAATTCAAATGTCAAACCACCTTTTTAATGTGTTTGGATTTCCTTGACCTCAGTGCAGTGATAAGCTGGGTCTAAGCCTGGAGTTGGGTTCATTCGTGGCTGGCGTAATGATATCAACTTCTGACTTTGCACAGCATACTTTAGACCAGGTAAGCCTCTTGCCAGTGACAATGTCTTAAGCCACAAAATATTTTTTGGTAGGTTTATGGTATACCTTCATTATTACATAATTTTTTTTGAACAAATCAATAGTGCATTGTACAATATGTTCTCAAAAATTTTCTAGGACTTCATGAGTATTTCGTGAGGGTATTGTTTCAAATACAAATGAGTATAGCTTTATGATTTCTACTCACTGTTGGGTGTTCTATTCAAAATAACCTATGGGAAAACATCTCTTAGGCAAAAGAACTTTAACTTATCAGTTGGAAACTTCAGTAGATGATTTAGCATAATGAAGAAATAGATTTTTGGTCATTGATTGATCTTTTCGTCGTGCTGCTGTTAGGATGTTACTAATAGCTATTTGCTGGAAATTATTATATGTTCTTCAGAAACTCAAACTCTGTTTTCTCAAAAAGCTTGTCCAATTTTCATCCACAAACTAATTACTAAACAAAGAACAAATTGCTTGGCTATGTAGAGAAGCACACTAGAAAGGCATTCCGTTGTTATTTTGAAAAAAATGTTATCCTGATTGATCTATGTTGACCTCAACTTTCAATTATCTATATGTAACTCTTGGGGTTTGGTCGATGCTTTTCAGTTTTGGTACAAAAGTTTCCAAAATATGAGGTGCACTGGCATGCCAGGATGTATTTAGGTTGTTAAATCAAACAATAAATGTCATGATGTGAACTTGTAGGTTTCTATCCTGCATCAAATTTAGGGACAGAAATTGAATCAAGATTTTATTTGTTTCATATTCATAGAGATGGGGGACATAATTCACATGGGGCAAATAACACCTGTTTCCCTAAACTATCCCAATGTTGCATAATCATCCTAGAACTATAAATTGTTTCATCAATCGTTCTCAAACTACCCAATTATTGCACCCGTTGTCCTGCTGTTATATCAAACGTTAAATGATGGAAGTTGGAGGAAAAATTGCACGGTCAGTCCTAATACTTAGGAAACTTTTGTATTTGAATCTTGAACTTTTTTATTTAAAACTTTTGAGTCTTTTTCCTTTTTAAGGGTTTTTTTTTTCTTGCTTCTTGGGAACTTTTTTGTTTGTTGATTTATTGAAGAACCTATATTAATCATTGCTGGGATTTATGGGACATTTTCGATTTTAAAAAGCAAAATAGGATAAAAGAATAAGGTAAGGGATCATCAAGTGGCTCCGACTCCAGAATCAGTTCATCAAGTGGAATTATCCTCACTTGAATTGCTATCTCTTCATTGGATTTAAATGCCAGCCTTGCACCAGTAGCAGAAACAGCAATGTTATCAAGCCTGCCCACCAACTGATAATTGCAGACAGGTTCCATGTGAAGAAAGTAAATATAAGTATAGAGAAGATAGTTACTTGCTACCAAAGTAATTGAAAGAAAGGAAAATTACAGGGGGAAGAACAAGGAGCAAGAAACAATGTCTCTCCCCCACTTAAAAGGAAGGTTGTAAATATGAAACAAATGGCGGCAACATAAATCTTTTGGGTTTATTTATATTCTGTATATTGATTTTGTGAAATATAAATCGGATAGCAGGAGCTTAGCTTTGTTTCTGAAAATGCTCCCATGAGATTGGAGTAGATCAATGAACAAACACACAACTCAGTAATCAAATGGCAGAAAACTGGTTTAGTGGATCAACCAATTCAAACTAGTGGTTACTAATTTGGTTAAAACACACTACACACAGCTCTCGAAGTAGAATCTTCTTGGCACAGTTATGTGAAAGGTGAGTAACACAGAGAGAGCTGAGGTAGAATTTTTAAGCAAATGCAAATCTAACTGATAAAAGGGTACTTGAGATTTTTTACTCTGTTGGCGATGATGGGGTGGGACTGCAGAGAGAACAGGCAATCAAAGGGAGAGAGGGAGAGTGGAACGGCAGGATGGAGATGGCAATGGTTGGGTGTGGAGGAGGGAAGGTTGAAGGGCAATGGGTTTAGGGTTTAGGGACTCAAATAGAAAATTTTCGTAAGTATTAGGACTGACTTTGTACTTTTTCCCCAACTTCCATCACTTTTTAACGCCTGGTGTAACCGCAGGACAACAAGTGCAACAATTGGGTAGTCAGGATGATTAAGCAACATCAAGAATAGTTTAGGGAGGATAAGTGTTATTTACCCATTCACATGGATAAAGTAAGGCTCGCTTGGGCTGCTTTGATGGTAGTCTTTATATTTTCCGTCTCACTCGTAAGATGGGGATGAAGTGGACTCTAAAGGTATTACTAATTTAACAATTGGATTGAGGAATCACAATGTATCATTTTTTTAGATGGTTTTGCAAAACCTTTTATTTGAAATACACTATAATTAATTAATGTTAATTAAATTGTATTAGTCTTCATTTAGATTTAGAATTTTTTGGTTCTGATGTGGTAATCTATTAAAATGTTATTATACTTCTGCTGTGACCCTCTTAAAAAAGATGGGACTATCTGTTTGATTTTCTGATAGAGGCTCCTTTGCGTGTGTGCCTGTTGACTGTGCTCTTTCTTGTTATCTTGTTTACCCATCCAAAAGGAATGTGATTAACTGACCTGCATTTCCCCTGAAATAACTACTTTTGAGAGAATTCATTTTTATGTCTTGAATCTTGATAACAGAATTTATTTGACTTATAGCTGATCATAAGTTAGGAAGAAATTCAGCTCCTATTTTATTCTGTGCTCTATAGTGCTCTTAAAGAGTTTGTTGACATGTTACACACGGAAAAAATTCGGTGCTCAATTTAGCCCTTCACCTGTTTTTTTTATTTTTTACTATTATTATAAGGAAAGTTTTTTATTTAGGCATCCAGAGAGTGCTAAAAATTATTTACAAGAGGTAATCTAAACTTTCTACCATCTGACTTTAAGATGTTTGTAAGTCTATATTAAACCAAAGACGTAAGAGTGTAAAAAATGAGACTTGAGTGTAAAGAAAGAACTTCCTTCCCCTGAGAAGCTCTTTCATTCTGTTCTTGCCATGGCATCCAAACCAGAGAGGACAGAACCAGCAAAAGAGCTTCCTTTAAATCTTCCCCTGCTGAAGGTTCGACCAAGCCCAAACTTCATCCTCAACTCTGCCTCTAAGCAACCGTGATTTTTCCTCTACAGATTAAGCAATATCCAGAAACCCCTCACCAACGAGCAGTGTCAATGAATTCAATAATGGATTTTGCTTGGGAGTTATGAGTAAGGGGCATGGAACAAGATACATTTGTGCTTACAGAAGAAAGATACTTTCTTGATTCAACTGTTGTAGCTATAAGATAGGGATAGAGAGTTGAAAAACTGATAATTTCACTTATTTGATTAAAAAAAATCAGCGTGATTGATTTCCTACCACTAACCTCAATGAGAAGATGGATTGGATTCACTGGGATCGAACCAATGCGATTTGATGAAGCAGAAGAATCCAGATTCCCAATGAAAATTCAGTCAGGAAAAAGCTTTAGTGGTTGACCATGTTTCATATAAAGCTTTAGTGGTTGACCATGTTTCATATGTATTAATGGCTAGCTAAATTAATTCATGGACAACTATATTCACTTGATCTTAGTGTCTGTTGAACATAATGGAAGCCAGTTAACAAAAATCTCATCAACGAGTATTCTAAAATCGCCTAAATAAGTTTTTTGTCTTCACTGTAAGGATCCTGTCTTTACTGCTCTTAAATTTGTTTTTTATTCAAATCAAGTCCTACTTGCCCCTAGATGTGATGATGATTGATGCTTCTTGACCTTGCAGGTGGAGCCTATTCGTAACCTGTTTGCAGCTCTCTTCCTCTCCAGCATCGGCATGCTCATACATGTTCATTTTCTGTGGAACCATGTAGATATATTACTAGCAGCTGTGATCTTGGTGATTGTTGTTAAGACTGCTGTTGCTGCTGTCATTATCAAGGCCTTTGGATATAGCACAAGAACATCATTCCTTGTAAGGTTTTTGCTGATAATCATGCGTATTAGAATACATAATATGCATATCATATAATTTTTGGAACTGGATGATGCAGGTGGGAATCATGCTCGCTCAGATTGGAGAATTTGCTTTTGTTCTCCTTGGCCGTGCATCAAATCTTCACCTAATTGAGGTACTCTCTCACTGTCTCTCACTTCTCTTCTGCCTATCCAACCATCCATCTGTCTCTCTTTCTTTCTTCCTGAAACAGTATCAACTATCAGAAACTTTAGGCTCTTTAGTCACCCAAAAATATAGTTTATCAATCACTCTGTTTCATAATGGACAAATGGAACCCCTTTGCCTTTTACTAAACCTCTTCATGACATTCTCTTCAGAGAATCCAAAAGAAACTGAGAATAGGGATTAAAAGAATAGTTCTTTTATTTTCATAGGGAAAGAGATGATCAAGCCCAAACCTGATTTCCTATAGTTCCTGACCTCCCAGATATGACCTGTAATTCACAAAGCTGACTTGGAGAAGATGATGAGAGGACTGTGTTGCTTTTGCATAAAATATCTCTTTTCTGCTAGTTAGGTGTTGAGAATCATCTTCCAGTTTTCCTCCCAAGCAAAAAACTTTACCTTTGACATGCCTTTGTTTCCCAACTGAAGAAAGCATTTCTGTGGTCAATTTGAAGCAAATGATGACAAAAAGACTTGCTGAATGAATCAGCTGACATATTCAAGAACAAGCAAATTTTGTTTCAGTTTTTACCTTCAACTATTGCATGTATGAGAACTTAAACAAATCAGGAACACAGGAGATTTCACAATCATTCAAATTCATAATGAACTTCTCTTAAACTAACTCAAAACCACTACTCACTAGAGCTTGTTTATCCGCTGCTAAAGAAAGCACACTACTGAATTGTTCTGCCAAAGAAATTTCCCCACACCATATAGCGATCCAGAACCTTGTTCCAAAAAGAGAATAGATATCCAGAACTGGAAAGAAGCACCAACATTTATTTGGAGCTGTGTAACTTCCATAAAAGACACCCACACATTTGAGTGCATTTCCAAATGCCACTCCCACAAGTTCCGTTCATTTGTACAGAAATCCTATCATCATGGGCCTCACCACACCATTCGACAATGATCCTCTCCCAAAAAGCATCTCCTTCCACCATGAACAGCCAGAACTATTTTTCCAAGAGCCATTCATCACCCTAAGGTCTTAAAGATAATCCCCTTTGCGGCAGGCTGCTAAAATGATTTTCCCTCTTATCAAATTATCTTAAGAACATTTAATATACCAGTATACTTGCCAGAGTACTATTCAGAAGAGTACTTCTGCCCTCTTTGACCAAAACCTCCATTTCCTTCCTGTAAGACAATTGCTCATATGTCTGAACAATAAGCATCCAGGGTGCGGCATCATGTAGTTTAGCTCCCAACAATAAACTGAACTAAGTTATAGGAAGAGAGCCTCGGTAGCAACCTAAAAGGTTAGCTTGCCTTCACCATCACTGAATCACTCTCTCTGCACGCAGGATTTTTCTTCCCATCTTTATGCTATGGCAATCCTAAACCCTCCCTCAAATTTCTTACTGTGTACGACATCTTTCTCATTCTTTTTCCCTTTTCTTTTGAGACTCATTATTCTGTTTTTCAATAAGATGATCTTAGTGCATCACTTCATTAGTACTGTCACTATAGTAGTTTTGTTGCTGTTGTTGTTGTCTTTTTTACTTCTCCTGGTCTGGTTTATTTTGAATTTGTAGAGTACCATGTTATTTGTGTTTTGTAGTTCATGTAGTTTTGTCTATGATCATCAAAATTGACCCTATTTGTTTACCATCTTTCATCAAAATACTTGTCCTGTGTATTTACTGACTTGAATTCGGTTGATGCTGAAGGGAAAGATGTATCTTCTTCTACTTGGAACAACAGCCCTTAGTCTGGTATGCTTTTTCTCAAATGGAACTATGCTGACACTTTTTCTATTGTGATATCAATAAATTTAGCTCTCTGGCGCAATAAAATGGTTCAAATTTGATTCCTGCAGGTGACAACTCCTATGTTATTCAAATTAATTCCAAATGTGATGAACTTGGGAGTTCTTTTGCATTGGTTTCCTTCAGAGAGCAGCTCACAGAATGAGGTCTCTCTCTCTCTCTCTCTCTCTGTGTTCTCATTATCTATGTGTTTGTGTTTGCGTTTATTTTCCTAGTACACGGAACTGCTACCATATGCACTCAGAAAATTACATGACAAGCAAAGAACACTAAATACAAACTTGTCTGCCTTTGCAGTATGGGCTATCATCAAAACAAAATTGACCTTGAAGATGAAAATTTGTCTTCTTTTAATTCCCTATCTATCTGTATGCACTATCAACTATCTACCAAAGTCTTCATGCTGCAGTTCAGGTGAAGACTGCATATCAAATGAAGTATTTTCCTGCTTGTTAGATCTCGCTTGGTTCTTATTCTCACTATATTGAATTTTCTGTTGGAAAAGAAGGCTGCCTTGGAAGAGCCAATACACAATAAAAGATGAAATGAGAAAAGAGAATAAAGGGTCAGAGATGAAATCTTGCCCTTTTATTAAAGCTTGTACTGAAACCATAAGGAATTTATTGGGAGGAAACTTGGTCAATTTGTTCACTCCGGCTTGTGATTTTTCACAAATGTTCTTTTGATGAATGTTTAATGATAATAACCAGTTAAATTTAGGAATAGTATTTAATGATCATAGCCATTATATATTCGAGGAAACCAGAAAATGTCTGATGCCACCCAGGGTTGGGTTTCTTTCTTGTACATGTTACACTAGAACCTTAAAATCTTGGAAAGAAAGTTACCTCAAATGTACTGACATCTTTTGCTGGTCTCATTTGTCATCTAATCTTTACAGGAGAAAGCAGCCATGATTGAAACAAACAGATTATTGTGACGATTCGCACTACATTGCCATGGGCGAGTATAACAGTTGCAAGGTGAAAGATCTACCCAACCTGCCCGGTCAATCTGCAATTGATTTGGAGCTTTCCAAGAATGAGTTCCGTTTGCTGAGGTTGAACTCTTATGGATGAATCATCAAGGATTTCCACTTAGAAATTGGATGAAAGCTGTATATATTTGTAGTGCCATATTCTTTGTATATTACACACAAAGCGTAGAATACCCGCAATTCGCTTGGGGAATGGGAATGAGTTCTTGCAGCGGATTGGACGGGATAATTCTTTTCGCCGTTATTTTCTTCTCCGTTATTGTTGGTTGGTAGTATAAAATTTATAAATATGTGCATTCATTTTTTCTATTTAATGGAACACATTTTATTTGCTTTTACGAAATTGAATTAAATTTTGTTTATGAACGCGATTACATTGCAACAGAATCGTTTGTAGAAATGTCTTTAAATTGTCTCTCTTTTTTATTTTAGTATTTAGAAGAATCTTGTACAAATATTTTTAAAAAAAAGATATTAATGTACTAGGTAAAGTTTAGGGGTTGTATCTTTTTCTTGAAACTTAGAGTCAATTCATTTTAATTTAAGTCTTTTGATTTATTTTTACTTTCACATTTTTTTTGTATGAAACTAATTTCATTTGAAAGTCAATATTATGCAGATGTAATAATCTATGTGACTGTAAATTTTATAATGTTGTTAAATTTTTATGAATTTATCTTTTTTAATCCCTTAAACTAGAAAAATTTATAAAAATTTAGTAAGATTATCAAAAATTATATTTTCAATGAATTATTATAGCTACATTAATATTAAAAAATATTTAAATTTAATTAAATTACTTTCTCTTTCTTAATTTAGATGAAACATATTTCTTTTTTGGATGCCTTAAAAAGATTAAAATGTTTTTTCTTTCAAAAAATTTTAAACAATCAATTTACCCTTCTATCCATATTTAAACTTTCAATACACAAAACTTAATAAAAAACTCTTTTTTAAATCTCCACTCAACCTTTCACTGTACAAATTTTTGAAATAATTTTTTTTAATTATTATTTAAAGTCTTACTATAAAAAAATAACATAAATTATATATACTTTAATTTCTATATTGTAATATTTTTTAATTATTTAACTTAAGTTAAAATAAATTGGATAATAAAGAACTTATGAGACACAATTGACCTTTTAAGGGAAGGGGGTGCTAGCGGCCTAGGGTCGTCGTCCTTTCAGGCCATATGCGCTGATCTCTTGCCCTTAGGACATCTTTAAAATGTCGTGATAGGGAAAGGCAACCACTTTTCAGCTGGGGAAAATAAAAGAATATTTTGTGAGGTGAAGTGAAAAAGTAGATACTCATCTTTTACGAAAAAATACAGGTTGAGTATTTGAATGAAGAAACGAGTTTTGGAGAGTACTCATTAAATAAGGTCCAACAAAGTTTGTTGTAGATTAATTGTGGTTGAATATGGCTATCGGATGCCCAAGGTATTGCACCAAAAAATGAATGTAAACTTTACTAACAAAAAAACCCAATTTTTTTTTTCAATTCTAATTCCAAAAACCAATACTTGACCACTAAACTTTCATTTTGTAAACATCATCTTTTAGGGTTAGAAGTTGGAAAAGCAATATTACAGTAGCTTTTAGGCACCATTTGGTATTAATGTTAATGATCAGTGTTGTAGTTTTAAAAAAATATATTTAAATATAAATTTTAACTTTTAACTTCAGTAATTTTATCTTCACTATTAAATAAATTATTTAAAACCTTAACATTAATGAAAAAAGCTATTTTCAAACCGGGTTTAAAAAGACGTGAAAAAACTATCATAGTTGTTGATAAATTATCTATATCTTACACTAATTTTAAATCTTTTTACAAATGAAACCAAAATGTTACCTATTAGTTATTCACAACATTAACTTTCAAATTTGAAATTAAATGACATGATGCTTTATCTTTCAGTAATTTTAAACTATCTAATAATTATTTTATAGTTGGTGAATAATTTAAATCTTTATTTTTTTCATTTATCTAAATATAAAACTACTTTTTTCCTGTATCCATGGAGATACAGCTTTATTAATTATTATATTATAAATATATGTCTAATTAGACATACTAATCTATCTCTAATTCCCCTATATATAGCCCACAACCAAGTCAAAAAATTTACTAATTTACCCATAAACCAAAACTTACCCTCACCCCTAAAAAACCTACCTCTCTACTGTTGTAACTCTCGTCGCTGCCTTTGCTGCCGCCACTATTGCCACCGACGAACTGTCACTGCCTCCAAACCTTGTCATCATCATCCGCCTCCAAAATCTCATAGTCTCACCTCTAAATCTCATCATTGCTCGGTACCCCTTACCTTCGGATCGTTGCTTGGATCCTCGATCCGACCTCCTTGATAGTCCACAATGTTGTATGCATTCAGATTATGCCCTCATTGCTAACCTATAGATCTATTACCTATGGCTTCAGATTGCATAGAAACAAAAAAATTGAAAAAGCATCAAAGAAAAGATGCGGAAAATGTCTAAAATAATATGTTAAAGTGTCAGAAGAAGTATGTGAAAGTGTATAACATATATATAGATATTTTTTTTTCTTCTGGTAATATATAAATTGTAAAGTGTCTGAAGAAATATCTAAAAATGTTTGAAGAAATATGTAAAAGTGTATGACACAATATATAAACATTTTATTCCCTTCAGGCAATATGCAAAGTGTGAAAGTGTTTAAAGTAATAAGTCAAAATATTTGTATTAATATGTAAAAATATCGAATGCGAAACATGAAAATGTATGGAGTGATATGTAGATAATTTACTATCTTCAAAAAAATAAAAGTGTCCGAAGTAATAGCCTAAAGTGTATAAATGAAAATAAAATAATGTTTGAACAAATATGTTAAAGTGTCTGAACCAAATACGCAAAACAATTTTTTTCTTCACAAAAATAATGTCCGAAAACAATAAGTAAAAAAAGTATCTAAATCAACATAAAAAAATGTCTAAGATAAGTTGTATCTAAACGTGGATAAGAGTCACGTGTCGCCTGCCTCCCTTCTCATCTCGTCTCTTGTCTCCTATCGTCTCCCATCGCCTCCGTCATGCAACATCGCCAATTGCAACCTCATCTTTAATTGTTGCCTCCAATTGCCTTGGATCTCCCTGTTGATGTTGCTGGACTTAGGCATTGCGACCACCTACCTGTCCAGAGAGATGGAGCATGGCCTGCCAAGATCGCGCCTTGAGTGCAACTGTTGCTGTAACTTTAGCTCAACGACTTCACCCCATGACGCCCTTGATGGTCCATGTACTTTAATGGAGGGTTGGATTCACAATGAGGAGGCAGGTGAGCGCCAACGATGCGGCAGTATTGAAGCTAATGAAATTATTTTTTGTGGGAGCAGGGGTTTTGCCAGTGGGGACAAGGTTAGCATTGGAGTAGGCAAATGGAGTTGGGGAGCTGATGTGCCTTCGTGCAATGTTCGAGTGAGTGGTGGGGTTGCCGGACTCAGAGTCGTTCCACATGCTCAATCATGCTGGGAGGAGTAACAAAAAGAAAAGAGTGGGAGAAAATGAAATTTAGGGTAAGACGTAAATCTGTAAAATCACCTTTTATATCTAATTAGACATATGTTTACCTTATTCCTAATTCAACTTTGTTGGTGAAGTTTAGGCATGGTAAAATTGAGCGGAGCAAACTGTACTTTCTACGTAACAAAAGAGTTAATGTAATAGTAGGACAGGAATATATTGACTTAAAGGCTTGAAATTATTTTTTCCCAGCTTTAGTTTACCCCAAAACGGAAGATCCAGAGGAGAGGCGGCATCACGGCTCACGGGTCTCACGATGCAGAAATCAATCCACTTAAATTTGGGTCCCCAGTGTTCTGTTTAATTACTCACTTCTGCCAACAACTTTCAAATCCTTCTCTTCTGGTCCAGTCTGCTGCTTGACCCCATTTCACCCAATTATTCTTCTCTGCGCTATATATTCTTCCCTACGCTATATATCATGTCTTGCTGAATAACACCCGGTGTATTTTAATTTAAGTTAATTAAGTTTAAAATAACTTATTTTTATTCTCATGTCTTCTTTACTCATAATTTAATTAAAATTTAATATTATATAATTACAATAATCCATTAAAATATCATTTTTATAATCTTACTAAATTTTTATAAATTTTTCTAATTTAAGATATTAAAAAAATTATAAAAATTTAACAATATTATAAAAATCTACTTTCAAATTGATTATTAGATTTATATAATATTGGTTTTCAAATTAAATTAGTTTTAAGCAAAAAAGAAGCAAAAAATGAATTTGCCCTAAATTCAAAAACATATTTTATTATAAAAAAGAGTAAATCGAATGCTAGTCGATTTCTGGTACAATGGACTTATATATCTAACAAATCTTAACTCTGATTCAAGACATCGTGTATGAAAAAAGTTTACTTGAAAGAGATATTCACTAAAGTACCCCACTGTACATACTAAAATAAAAAGTAATTACAAGCTTACTTATGTGTTACAATGTAAGATATCAAGATTAAGTCTCTGAATTCTAACAGAATGGCACGGGCTCTGCACTCCTTCCCTGCAACCTCAGTTTGAAACATCTCCTTTCCCTTCTCTAATCCTTAACCTTTAAATTTTATAGTGTGATAATTTTAAGTAGCAAAAAAGATATATCAAGAATAAATATTTTCTCATTAAAAAGTGGAGGGAATTGAAACGGAAAATCAAAGGCCTAATTACCCCTAGGGGCCCTTGACTTGAGTGACACATACAAGTTAGTCCCTTAATTTGAACTCGGTCTATAGTAGTTCTCTAATTTTACAACTCAGCATGAGTTGTTCCAGTAACCTAGCTTGTCATAATATCATTGCCCTTTTTGAATATTTAGTAGCATTTAAGGACTGAAATGCAAAACATAAGAAACAAGGCGGATTCCTAGAGCATTTGGCAAAACGTGTGATATGTGATTGGCATTTTGCATGAGAGAATCTTTTCTCTTTTTCCATGAGAGGTGTTTTTTGCTTTATTTTTTTACCAAATAGGGTTTTTATTAAAATATACAATTATTTTTTGTAAAGGTAAAATACGATAATCGTTCATGGGTGCATGCCCAGCAGGCAGCAGCTGGTTAATTACTTGTCAGAAAAATAAAAGAAAATATATTACAATTTGTTCTTATTATTATTGTCTAACTTTTTTTTACCGTAATTATAATAATAATGTGAACTATAATAGTAAGTACAAATATGTATCTCGTACAAAACATAATTATTTATTATAATTATATTTAATGATATTCAAATTTATTAAACGTAGTAATCACATATATATAATTAAATATCTTTAAACTAATAAATAATTTATTTTTAGGAATAAAAAATTATCAAGTAATTATGAAAGGTGCATTATATATAATAAATATTACTCCCTTAGTCCTTTGTTGTTTGCACGCAAATAGCAGTAAAATTGAGAAAGAACAAAATTATGTATTATTTTCAATTTTATCCTTGTACGTTTGCACAGTAATCAGGAAAGATAAAAAATGATTATTGAAATGACGGTTTAGTGGTAATATGATAAAATAATTCATTAAATATGATGCTACACAAAATAGTAAAAAAAGAATTCAGAACAGATGGAGTAATTTTAATTTCACGCATATTATATCTTTTTTTGTTTTTTTTTTTTTTTTTTTACTACATTTCAGCTTTTAGAACTTAAGTTTGACTTAAATTTACTCATGTTATAAGTTAATAGATTTTTTGAAAAATTAATTTTAAAAATTATAAATTTTAATTTATCATTTACATATATAAGTTTTACATCTATATACCAAAATGTTGTAGAAAATATTATAAATTAATTACTGTAAATAGTTAATATTGTAAATATTTGAAATGGAGGAAGTATTACTATTAGCATCTATCGATTATTATCATAAGTGTAAGGTAGATGAAAGAATCTTTATTGGGTTGGATCAATGTTACTTGAATTAAAGGTTTTATGAACCCTTTTTTGTTAACTAATGTATCAAGTAGACAGGGAGTTGTTTGAATTGTAGTGAATAATGAAAAAAAATATATCTTTAGCTTTGGATTTTAAAAAATAAAGGAAATCACACAATCAATTATAAATGGCCTAAATTCATACGCTATTAGAATTTTCTTTAAATAGTTATTAAGACATCAGTTTAAGTTTATTTGATTTTTTTTTCCTAGATGTTGCGCTAATCTATATTATTTTCTTTATTTTATATTTTAGTTCCCCTTGCTCCTAAACATTCCCAAAAAGGGCAACGATGTTATGACCATATAAAGTTGTTGATGAACTAATCTACGACGAGTTGCAAAGTTTGAGAACCTAACATATATAGACCAAATTGCAAGTTAGAAAACCAACAAAAATCCAAGTTTGAATTAAAGGTACTAACTTGTTCTAGTCAACCAAGGTAAGGTCCCAGGGGCAGTAGGCTAAATTGAAACTATATACTCTCCTCCATCCCAATTTAGATGAAATGTATTTTTTTTTTAGATGTCTTAAAAAGGTTGAAATGTTTTCTCTTTTTAAAAATTTTAAATAATCAATTTACCATTTTACCCACATTTAAACTTTTACTACACAAAATCAAATAAAGACTCTTTTTTTAATCTCCACTCAATATTTCACTGTATAAAACCCTAAAAAAGAATATTTTATTTAATCATTATTTAAACTCTCACTACACAAAATCAAAAAAATAAATAATTTTAGTTCCATGAGAAATTTTTTAAAAAATAACACAAATTACATATACCTTAATCACTGTATCCAAAGAAACATTTTATCTATTATAGGATGGACAAAGTATCATTTTATTTATTTTTGTTGAAAGGCGAACTAGTTAAAATTTCTGTTCTTAATCAAACACTCGATACAGACCCGTTACCCATCTCCTAGTTCCATAGACTTAACAGTTAACACTTTGTTTAGTAACAACCAAAGCTTTAGTCAAGATTTGTGGTTATCACCCAAAGATTCAAGGTTTAATTCTTTACCCCCTTAACCTCTTTTTCCTATGTACCCAAAAAATAAAAATAAAAAAACCTTTGTTTGACGATGGGTCATTTGTCATTTACAGCAATAACACCTTCATGGAGAATTAATATTATTGTAAAAAAAATTTAATCAATTGTTATTTTTTCTTTATTTGATATATAAAAATCTAGCATATTCAATCGAGTGACTCATACTGATAGTCTTTTCCCCTATTATAACCTTTAGAAAAACTAAAATTTTATCTCGGACGATATTAATCTCAACACAAAACATCATTAGCAACTAGATTAGCTAGCACCTTCAACAGGTTATCAATAGCCTCTTATCTTATGAGGTTCGAGAAGGTATCGGTTTTTGGATTTCCCGTTTCGAAACAAGAAATTTGTTTGTTTGCTGATTATTGGCTGCATTTCTCTTTTTTTTTGGGGTGGAGTTTTCCGGTACTTTCTTGGTTAGTTTAGGGAGATGGAGATGTTTCCAAAGTGGTTAGGCTCTGAACTGGAAACAAACGCTACATAACCAAAATCCAACGGCTGGGGACGTTTCTTGATTTGTGGACCACATGATCTGGGAGTAGCCGTTCCGTCCAACCCTGACAAGTGACAGAGCTCAGCCTGCTGGGATCATTGATTTTGACAGGGAAATGAAAGGATGACCGTCTCTAATAATCAAGAGCCATTTTGCACCGTAGATTAAATGGTGGTACCTCAAAATCAATGGATATCCATGTTTATCACAATCATCATAAACTATCCCCCAATTCAAACTCATTTTAGAAACAGAGATGTCAAGGGTTGGGTATAGATATCTCAAACTCTCCTCTTAATTAATTAGATTTGGGTAATACCCCTTCTATGGATAATTGGATATTATTCATTAACCCATGTTAAGGTATATATTTAATTTTTAATTTTTTTTTAATATATTTACATATATTTTCAAAAAGATGTGTATATTTATAATTAATTAATACTTAAAAAATCAAAAACTAAAGTAATATGAGGTAATTGAAATAAAATCATATTTTGAATATAAACATACTAATTTAAAAAAGGCGCAGGTAGTACCGTGTAGGATAAGCTAAACTCATACTCTTCCTATAATTTTGAGAGTAGGATTGGATTCGAGTTTTGATAGCTAGGTTTGGGAAGGGTAGGGGCAAGTAAGGTATTTTTTTATATCCTTATTTAGAAATAAGAGGATTACGGTCCACAATGGCCATGAGTCATCAAGGACCATTGATAAGTGTTAGGGACCCTGAATTTCATGGAAAGTCACCTAATTTAAGCCATACTCCCACTCTTAGATGCAAAAATAACGAAGAAACGCTATTGTTTGCAGGTCGGCTCAAATTGACCACTAACCTTTTTTTAGTTAAATAAACCACCAATATTTTTGAATTTAGTGAAATTAACCACTTTCGGTTAATTAAAAGACATATTTTGTAACTATAAATGTTAACTCCAACAAAATCTTAACATAAAATCTCAATTATAGTCCTTCCATTTTCTCATCCTTCTCTCAGCGCTTTTAAAAGTTTGTAGATCTAACATTTCAATTGCCATCTTCAATTATCAGATCAACTTTACAATCCACCGCCTTGGGACCACATGATGCATTATGACTTGATGCCTTTGACATTGAACGTCATGCTGTTGAAAGCTAGAAATCATATGATAAATGAAAGATCTAGATCGAGGGAGAAACAAAAGATGCTGGGCCCATGGTAAAGAGCAAAATGAGACCGGGCCACCCAACTAGGGCTTTTCGCAATAAATGGTGTCTACATCCCTGATTAACCAAGTACAAGTCATGGTAGAGTTCCATAGAGGCTAGAGAGCCAATAAATCATGGGAGTTAGTGATTCACATAATTTGGGCCACCTTGTCTCTCAATCAAGTCACGGACATGTGGTGATGCCTACAATCTTTGGGGGAAGGTTCAAGGGAGATATTTGGGACAAATTGCGACTATGCGAGGCATGGTAGAAATTAGATTATAGATAATGACGACACAGGTAATGGTGTGGCTAGAAGATTTGAAACAATTATGATGGATTTGGACCAACTTAGTAACATTGAAGGTTTACTTGGCGGGAAAAAAAAATTAAAGGTTGTTTTAGACCTACTAAAAAAATATTAGTGATTTATACCTTATTTTTGCCTTCCCAAAATGATTCTATTATGTTTTGCTACCGCCATATTTACCGAGTTAACAACTTATTTTCATGGTTGTGTTCCACAAAAATTTTAAAATAGTGCATTATTTTCATATATGAAGATTAGTTTTTCTAATTGTATGCTAATCCAAATCTTATATTTAAATAATTCTGAACGTCACTATTAAATAGAATATTCAATTATTTAACACATCTTCTAAAACAAAATTAAACATCCATAATTTCATTTTAAGATTGATTTACATATCATATGAACATCATCAGAGGCAAAGGTAGAAAATTGTATAAGTGGGGTAATGAAAAATATAATTAATAAATATTTTTATATTTTCAACCATCAATGACAAGGTTTCATAGTTTAAAAATACTGCATAATAATATTATTAGTTGTGTTACTAAATTCATCATTTCAAATATTTTAATAGATTATTTTTAGTATCAATATATGTTTTATGCATGAACAAAGTTTTTAATTTTTATTTCAAGTATCTATAAGCATATAAAAATAAAATTTAGAAATTCATACAATAATATATTACTACTTTTGAGTAAGAAAGGGGAAAAAAAACAAGCTTTTGCGGGCTATAGTAGTGTCAGAGAAAAAAGAAGAATTTCTTTAACCACCAATTCTAATTATTATTTTTAATTTTTAATGAGTTTGCAGTACTTAGTTTGTGGTTCTCTTTTTACACGGCTTGTGTGTTAAATTCTATAATTATACTAATAATTTTTGTGGTATTTAGTTTCACTACTAGTTTTTATTTACTTCTATTTAGACCAATCATCAAAACTAAGTTCATGCACTTTTGACTTTGAGTGGGAGCGTTATAAAAAAATTTGTGGTTATAGGATAAATATTTCATAAAAGAGCATTCATCACGCATTAGTTATATATTTTTTTTCCAAAATTCAATAGTGGCAATTGCTTACACTCATGCAAACATGGGAGGCATAAAATAAAATAGCGTTTTAAAAAGACTTAGCACACGAGCATAGTAATTTTTTTCTTGAGTATAGAGTTGAGCTTTGTTCTACGCACATTTCATGTTTGCTAATAGGAATAAAATCATGTGTAGAACACTACAAGAGGTTGCAAATTAGAGACTGAAAGTAGTGATTGACAGTCACTATATCTTCCAGTCGCTAACTTGTGGGTCATACTAACTGTAGCAATTGAATTATTTAGTTGCTAGTTAGTCGGTATTTTGAATTTTTAATCACTAGTCAGTCTCATATTATTTTATATTTTTTAAAATTAATTGCTATTTCCTTTCAATCACAACTTCAGTCACTCATTCAAATACAAACCTCCAGCTCAGGTCTCTCTTTCCCATTTTTCTTTCTTCTTCATCCCCCTTCCTTTTCTGCTTTTCTCAACCTCTCTAGTCTGTTTCTCCAGCAGTTGAAGGTTTATAGTGCGAAGTCACCTTATAGAGCCATTAAAGTTGAGGTAATATGTATTTTAATTAAAGCCTATGTTATAACTAGTAGTTTCTGTGCTTTTATACTCAATGTAGTTATGTATATAGTGAACTGTAATGCCTATCAATGAATCTCAACCATTTGAGAAAAAATATATATAAAGAGTAACTGCAATTGTATGTAGTTATTGTATATACATAATCTATCTTTGGTCGAGAATCATTGATTGTGCAAGTTAGACAGTTTAGAAATGAAAAATATATGGACCGTATTTTACTTTCTAATTTATCTTAATAGTGACAAAATTTTAGTCATATTTAGCCTCGTTCCTTGAAAGTCGAACTTGAGATTTTTGTCTGAGGAAAATTTTGGTATTTTGGGAAACTAAAGTGAGATGCTGTTAAAATTTTTTCAAACTATATTAAGATACATAAAAATGTAAAAGTAAGGTTTAGATTTTTCATTTCTGAATAGACTAGGACTAATCCCTGTAAGAATTTATTAGACATAGGAGGACATTTAGATAGCATATAGAATTTTGTGGTGGCAGCTTAGGAGGAGATGACAGCTCAACGGGCCCATCAAGACTAAACTGATGAAAGGGTGCACGTATTTGATGCTTTTCATGTAATCTATGATTGGACAGCAAAAACTGTTAGCGGGATTTGATTTCATGGTTACTATTACAACATACCTGCTCTGCATGGCGACTCAGGGGACCCTCCCGACTGGTGTTGATCTTGGCTTCATACCTAGAGGGTTGGGCAAATGGGGATCTTATACTGCTCCATCTAGGTCACAAGTTGTTCCTCCCGCTTCTTATGGTATGACGGGATCCCAACCCGCACAGCCTCTTCCATCGTCATACCCATGGATGATGGGATCTCATCAGCAGTCTGAATTAATACCGATGCCAACATTTTATCAATATCATCCATCTTTGATTGAGCCAGGCACAACTATGGGTTTACGATAGCAGGTTCTCAAGTTGATTCATCACCGGTCATTCCTCAATTTGAGTGGATTCCTGCCGGTATCTTACTAAGAAATTTTTTGTCGAAGGCTATCACAAGTTCACAAGTTCTACTGCAAATTTTCTCAGCAAGATATTACAAGTTCACAAGTTCTGCTGAAAGTTTTTTAAGTGATTCAAGGCTTAACTACTAAACGACATCAACTTTTAGACTTTTCATGTCTTTATCCCTTATTTTAACTATATTCATAAAAGGATTTATTTGCACTCAATAGTTTCGTAGTATACTGTCCTTCGGCCTTCAATTTATAAATCATTAATTTATCTTTTGGGCACAATTTCTAAATGTTCGTTGATTTAAGAAAAAACTGAAAGTGATTTTTATTACATAGCCTTGTAAATATCGAACTCGAACCGCAATTTTTTTTTTCACAAGTTACAAAAGAGCATGTGCTAGCTTTATGGTAGCATTATTGGCATATAATCTTGCCTTGTGTGTTGTGTATTGCTACTTAATTATTGACACTATCCAATATCAAGTATAAAAATAGATGAAAAAGGAAACTTTTCAAAAATTAATTTCAAAGAAAAAAACTATCTTATACCGTGTTTTTTTTTTTTTTTTTTTATCTCCGCTCACAAATTGTGAATGTTTTTATGCATAAAGACGGCACTTTAATTTAAATCATCGACTTCTTGCACATCTCAAAGCTGAAACAAATCGGTACAAGGACAGGACGGCGACATGGTAGATGGATCCCATCGAGTGAATATATTGAATTTTCAACTTTTTAATTTTAATTGGGTATTCGAGTTAGCATTTAACGCAAAAAAATTGTTCTATTGCATTTAGAATTTAAAGTATTAACGAGATGGATGGAAACAAAGTATTAAATACTTTTATTGCTAGTTATACTGCACCACTTAAATTATAGGTATATCACATGGTTTATCATGATGCATCTTGTTACTGATTTTATGAAAAATAAAAAATTAAAATATTATTTTAATATAAAATAATTTAAATATATATTTTTTTAATAATTTTTTATATGTATTCTAATTATTTTCATCATAATATTCCAAATATGAATAAAATACATGTGAAAGGTAATTTTTTTTATATAAAAACATAAAAAATGAAACATATAGAACAAAAAAAAATTAGTCAAAAAAAATAATTTATTGGTACATGATAAAAAAATAAAACATACTCTAATAATAATAATAATCATAATCATGGTTATTAAAATCGCGTTTTAAGTCGTAAAAATGTACATTTTTATGACTTTAGAGGTGGAAGACATTTTGAAACGCAATAAAAACACAACTTTGGGTATAAACGAGTAGAAACACATTTCTAGTCATAGAAACGTAAAAACATTGAGATTCTACGACTTTAG
Source organism: Aquilaria sinensis (assembly GCA_005392925.1). Lineage (NCBI taxonomy): Eukaryota > Viridiplantae > Streptophyta > Magnoliopsida > Malvales > Thymelaeaceae > Aquilaria > Aquilaria sinensis. The sequence continues at coordinate 737,042 of SMDT01002881.1, read as the reverse complement.
TTCTATTGGGTCAGATCTGTAAAAAATATAAATTGAGACTAAATTGTACGTTCCTAGAAGCTGGGGACTGGAGCTGTAATTACGTAGTAGAAGGATTCAGGTGCAGCCTAATTCCAGTTCTGGTCCTTTATTCTCCATTATGTTTCATAATACTTCTAGAATTTGTAAAATTTCCAGTTAAGACACCAAGTGCGTGCACTACAACAAAATAGGTTTCTAGTAACGTTTTCCTAGTGACATTTTTTACAAATTTTGTTAAACATAATTAAGAAATAGATAAAATGACATTTAATATAAATGTACCTTTAACTTGGCATTTTTGTAACATTTCATGGAGCATTTGTTCGAATGTAATTAAAATGTGATTCCTGACATTTGTGGAGTTTAAGTAGCTTTAAGCCTTTTTTTTTTTTTTTATGCAAACATTTAATATATTTTTCATAAATATTAATATTATTATGTTCAATTCGTCCTAGAATCAGGCACCTTTTGTATAAAATACATACTATTTTCAATATTTTAATATTCCAAACAAAAATATAACTATGTAACAAAGTATCTTCAATTTTATTCAAATCAAGTATAATTAATTCTATTATTAGTTTTAATAAAATAATTAAATAATTATTTAAACTGATTTTTTAATTACCTAAACCAAAACCTGCCTCCCGTCGACATAAACACCAAGACCGAACCCTGAAACCCTAGCCAACCTAAAAATTTGCCTTATTCCACTAAATTAAGTACAAAATCAATAGAATTTTGGGTGCAAATTACATGTTGTTTCTGATATTTTTTTAAGACAATTTAAATAGTTTTATATTTTTCATAATTTGTCTCCAAGTTTTTTTTTTATTTTTGGTAGAGTCTTACGACTTTACAATTTTAGAACAACAAAAATGACTCTAGGTAGAAACCCGTTTTTGACAACCTTTATAATAATAATAATAATAATAATAATAATAATAATAATAATAATACATTTTTAATATCATATTGGGTTTCTAGGCATATTAAAGCATGGTGCTTCTGGCATAGTTTGTACAACAAAAACAACATATTTATTTCTAATCCTGAATTTGTTCTAATTTCAATTAAATTTTGTTTGTAAATAAAAAATAAAATTAATATTTATATTAAAATATGTGCAATGATTATAATTTTTTCATTTTATATATTTATATATAGTACTCTAATGTAAATAATTAAAAAAAATTATCTTGCTTGTGTATTGCAATAATCGGTACATTGCAATATGTACTATAGAAAATACCATGGTATATCGTGGATAAAATATATATACAAGTAACCAGGTTGTTCAGTAGCATGTGAAATACAGTATAAGGCGAAATTTACGTGAGAGAATAGCAAATTATTGAAAACTTTTACATCAACAAACGAAATTTCACTAAAAAATTAACGGAAAATTAAATATCAATTCGTTTCAACTTTAGCCAATTGGCTACAAAATGAATTTTTTTTATTTTTACATCTTTTTTACTTGAAACTAATTTTAATTAAAATCCAATATTATGTAGCTACAATAATCAATTAAAAATATAATTTTTATAATCTTACTAAATTTTTATGAATTTTTCTAGTTTCAAGTCTTAAAAAAGAAAAATTCATAAAAATTTAACAACATCCTAAAAATTTACTTTCAAATTGATTATTGCATCTATATAACATTGACTTTCAAATGAAATTGATTTCACGTAAAAAAGATGAAAAAGTTAAAAAAAGTCAGTTGACTTTAGACGAAACGAATTGGCCCTAAGATTACATGCGGCAGCTTTTTACGAGCGCATTGCACTGCTGTTTTTTACTTTTACTGCTCCTAGTCCCCCCCCCCCCTCTCTCTCTCCTTGTTGTTGCTGCAAATAGTTCATGTGGGCTGCCTGTTTGTTTATGGTGCACATGTACCCCTAGCCCTAGGTTAAAACAGAAATTTTAATTGCTAACATCGATCCCTCGAACTAATATGGATGCCCAGAAGAAAATGATGGCACAATATAATGGTTGAAAAATATAGATAAGATCCACCTCGATCATAGGATCATGATTGTTCCCAATTATTTAGCTTCAAGTTTTAATGGGAAGAGGGGTGGCCAATTGGCAGTTATGGTGTTCTTCTGCTTCCACAGTCCACTACCCTGCAACTCCTACGAGAAAGACTGATGAGGCCTAGGGGCGGGGACCTCTTCTACTCGTGAAAAGGAAAACTAACACCAAACTGAGATAAAATCCCTATTACCCAGCGTCCTATCTCAAACATCCAATATATATATGGAGCCCTAACTCCTTTTATGTTATCTTCATACAATTAAAGTGTCAGACAATAGATATTTAGGTTTTTCTTTTTTTGCAATTATTGTGAATTTCCATTTTGACTCAAGTTGTACTTGATGAGTTTTTTTTATTGGTAAATAAGACAACTGAAGGGATGATTGAATCCATGAGGTGGAAAAAGGTCTTCGGATTATTTTGCCCTTGATGATAATCTAAGTACTATTCCAAACTAATTCACTTCTAAGCAGCCCTGTGAACTATTCTAGGGGATATTCAAGTCTTGTCCTTTCCTGAATTTTGCGTTCACAAGGCAGCTAAATTGGTACTTTGTCCAGATCGTTTATGTTTTGTTTATGTTATTCCAATGATCAACTAAAACTATAAGCTAGCATGTTTCAAAGGGATTTAGTTCGTGACTATCAAAAGCCACTGGCGAAAATTAATAGCTTCAAAAGAGTTATGTGCCAGAGGCATGACTATTTTTCTAGTTCAAACAAACTTGGACCCAAGGTAAAGGTGCTTAATTTCCCTACTATACTTAATATTATTCAAGTATTTAATCTATCACCTTATCAATGTATCAACTTTGATTCTTAGGTGGATTTTTTTAGGTCATCCTGTGTCTGAAACTTCTCAGGTAAAATTATGACATTGAGAATATCTTTTTTTTTTTTTCATCCATAGCATTCACACTATTATGAGTTGGAAGGGGACCAAGGATGAAGAAGATAGCATGATCATGTGGGCAATGTTAGGATACCAGTGGAAGAAATGTAGAGAACTAAGACCAAAATTATTATTCTCCCACTCGTTTGATAGTCACTTAATGGACGAGTGACAAATTTGTCTATCTTCGTAATGTCAACAGTAATTTTGCACTTGAATAAAAAATTAATATTCAATTTAGTACACTTAATACATTAGTGGTAAATTTGCCTCTTTCAATACTTTCTTGTAGTACTTTCTTGTTGACTTGGGCTAGTAGTTATCAAGGTTACCGGAGGGAGAATGGTGACCATATAGAGATTTTAATCAGATAGATGGTATATGTAAGCTGAGGACATAGACTTTTTTTGGTAATCAGAATCATGTTACAATATATATTTACGGTAAGAAAAGGTGTTACTTGACAGGAAAACTAAGAGATGAGTTGTCTATTTTATGAAATCTGGATGGCATTGAGCTGTATTTGACAACTTATTTACGTCTTTGTGCGGAAGTGCCATTACCGCTATAGAAACATGAACCTTAGTGGAAAGATGTTTTGTCTTCACAAGCTGATCTGGGCAGGCCAAGATTGCATGATATAAAAATTAAACATATCATGTCAATTGCTAGATTTTTCTGATATGAACCTACTAGGTAAAAGACCTAGGAACTCTTCCCAATATATTTTTAAGCTCCAAAACAGCCATCCTGCAACGTTAATCTTTATCCCAACCCAGAGAAACAAATTGAAATAAAGAATATAAAAGAAAATTTGCACAAAAGTTAGAAAAACTTAAGTAGCAAATAAGTTCAATAAGAACTTACAGAAAACATGCATAAGCAATTTTATTAATAGTCAATTTGTTTTAACATAAGTCAACTTAATAAAAATGACTTATTTTTATTTTTATATCTTTTTTTATCTATAATCAATTTTATTTAAAATTTAATATTATGTATATGCAATAATTCAATTGAAAGTAAATTTTCATCATGTTATTAAATTTTTGTGAATTTTTCTTTTTTAATGCCTAAAACTAAAAAAAATTCATAAAAATTTAGTATGATTATAAAAATTATATTTTTAATGGATTATTACACCTACATAATATTAGATTTTAAATAAAATTAGTTTCAGGTAAAAAAATGTAAAAATAAAAATAAGAATCAGTCATTGAAATCAATGATAAAATAAAACGAATTGGTTCTAAATGAACTTGGTGTAAATTATTAAATGCTTGTGATTTTGGTTCTCCATGGGAGCTGATTACGTATATAAGGATACACCAAGAGAAATTTAAAGTTTGTCTAGGAATAGGACTCATAAACATGCTACATGCACAAAAACCGTGTGCATTGTGTGTTTCTTGCAAAACACATGCATAATTCGTTCTTTTGGCTAAAAAGGTGCAGATTACAAAGAAATAATGTAAAGACCCTAGTTTGAAATGCTAGAACACTTGAAGAGCCCTTGGAAACATGTTGGGGCTTTCGGGTGCGCCCTTGTAGAGTCCAAATGGACACTCGGGTGCTCCTGAGCCTTGTGCTTCAACTTATGCTTCAAGCAAGCTAACAAACTCTGTTGAATCTGTCCAAGAAAGCTTCTTTAATACTCCAGTGGAGTTTCTAGCCTTGATCCCTTTGTTATCCAAGAAATGCTTCAAGATTAGTCTTTGAGGTGCACTTTGTATCTCCTTAGCCTAGCTCTCTTCTTGGTAATGGTCCTTAGGTGCACTTGATGGGATAACATATCAATTTTCATATATGTTTTTTTTTTTTCATTTTAACCATTTCATACGTTTTTTACGAGATAGTTGTTTGCTGATTTAAAATTAAAATTCGGTTATAATCACATAATCCCTCATATTTCATGAAACTACTTTATTCATTTATTATATATGTAACGTAATTGTTTGCTGAATTAAACAATGGTTTGACTTTCCTTTTCATCTTTAGCAATTAAGCAACTTTTTTATGGTGCAAACTTAAGCAACTCGGTTGCTAATGTAGTGTGCGGCCTAGCGGATGTTCCTGCACTTCACAGCTGGTTATTGATATTTTTGGGCACTACATTGCTTCAGTGGGAACCATAAGCAATCCATTACTTGGGTGTCTTAATTATAGCAATTGTTAGAAGCATTATTTAAGTGCACATGATGTTAGCTAGGCCGCTCACTTCTTCAGGTACAACTAGAAACAGGGGAAAATTTTCATATCACTAAGAAAATGTCTAATTCAATTGGTTTTGAATTTGATGCTTTACCATAATATCATAGCTCTAGGTTTACTGTTGTCCTAGTAATGACCAAAATAGCCCATGTGATAAAATTGAATTGACTTATATGTGAGAGAGTGTATTAAGTATTGATTGGATATTTTTAAATGGTATCAAAAACCCAAGTTCACTACGGTCTCAGCTATTGTCAAAATAACTGAGGTGAAGAAGTCAAATTGGCCTAAATACAAGTGGCTTACTAAGTGAGAAAATCCCTCATAACAGAAAAAAAAGGTTAATTAAGATTTTATATAGTGATGAGATTCATTTACCAATTATTAGTTGGTTTTCTATTAGAAGCTTTAACATGATATTAATATCTGTTTGGCCATTCTTTTGAAAAAAATTCAACTTATTTTTCTTTATATATTTGTTTTCGTGTTGTTTATGTTAATTTATGTTCTATTAGAACTTGAACTTACCTTATACCATTGTTACATTGTTACAATACTTAAATTTTACTTAATTTTTTATATAATTCTGTTTTAAGAGGTAGGTAAATTTTTTCTAACTTTAGTCGGCAGTGAAAAAAGAATTGTGAAGTTTTTTTAGAATCTATACTATGTACGGCCGATATAAAAACGATATGCATTATTACGTTCTTTTTTCTCCCTCGTAATTTCATGGTGAGATAGATAAAAGAATCCGAAAAAAGAAAACTAATCAGAGCGAAGAGCGAAAGAGAAATGTCGAAGAGACGAACATCGTCGGATATAAACACGCGCCTACGCGCGTGGATCTGAGGAGCGGGAGATGGGAGCAGAGGAACAGAATTAGCTGTCAAGACATGCGACGTCTTTGGGAAACGGTGGTACGAATGACGGCCGCTGTCTATGTTTCCCTCCATCAAATCAAAAGAAGAGACCTTTTCCCTCTCTGCTTCCTTGTCAGCCTCCTAACGTCGCTTCACCGCCGTTTGAACTGTCCTTCTCTCTCTCTCTCTCCTCCTCGCTTCGCCCAACGAGCCTTTTCTCTCTCTAGCTCTCTGCCACTGCCATTCCTACGTAAGAGCTCAGACCCAGTGTACTGCTACCAGTACTAGCTTTCTCTCTCTTCATAACATCCCTCTGCTCCCTCTCTCTCTCTACTTTCTTCCGGATCACGCCAAACGCCTGTTTTCCTGCCACAGCTCTGGTTCTTCACGCTTCCCTGGTTGGGCCAGTGGCTCTGTTTCATTCGTATGCCTCTGTTTCTTGTGCCGCGTTGGTTCGGTTCAGAGAAATAGAGGAGGGTCTGTGATTAAAGAAGCGAGAGAAGATGAAGACGGGGGTTGACGGGTTGTGGGAAGTGCTGTTTCTTCTTCTCTTCTGCACCGTTGCAACTTCACTCAGCGACGAAGGTTCTGTCGTTTGTCTCTCTGCTTTGATCTCTGTTTTTCTTCTCCTTTGTTGCGTTTCTTCTGGGTTTGGAGAATTTGTTAAATTTTGTTCGATGAGTTGTTTCTCATTCGATGCTCCGGGATTTCTAGTAAGAATTCGTGCCGTGATTTGTTGGAAAACATTGTTCTTTGTGGTTGAAGTTTGCGGCTCTGTTTCGGTGTTGTAAAGCCTAATTCGGAGATGATTTCTACAGGCAAGGCGTTGATGGCCTTGAAGAGCTCTTTCAGTAACGTGGCCAACGTGTTGCTCGACTGGGATGATGTTCACAACTCTGATTTTTGTTCATGGCGCGGTGTCTTCTGCGACAATGTTAGCCTCTCAGTCGTTTCTCTGTGAGTTGCTCCGCTGTTCCAAGCTCTCGTCTTCACCTTCACTTGGTTTTCCTCTTTATTTGATTTGCTTCACTTGGTTTTTCTGTTGTCTGTGATTTTTCTGAGGAATTTGTATTTTTTTCATGGTAAGGAATCTCTCGAATTTGAACCTCGGAGGGGAGATTTCACCAGCAATTGGTGATTTGAGGAATCTGCAGTCAGTGTATGTGTTGTTTTTTCTTGCTGTCAAATGTTTTATTTCTCCATTAATAACCATGGGAATTTGAATTTTTGGTTCTCAGAGACTTGGAGGACAACAAATTAACTGGGCAAATTCCTGATGAGATTGGGAATTGCGCGTCCCTTGTTTTTCTGTATTATCCTGAGCTCCTACTTTGCAACTTTACATGCAGTGTTGACTTTGAACCTATAACTCTCATGTCAATTATGCTGCATTATGGCAGGGACTTGTCGGATAATCTTCTTTACGGGGACATACCATTTTCCATATCTAAACTCAAGCTACTCGAATTGCTGTAAGGATTTTTCTGACTCTTAACGCTTGGTGAGATTTGTGTTTTTGGTGCAGCTTACATGGATTTTGCTTGAATTATCATTCAGGAATTTGAAGAATAACCAGCTCTCTGGCCCTATTCCTTCAACATTGACTCAGATTCCTAACCTGAAAACCCTGTGAGTCCACTAATTCTGTCTCTGGTTAATTGGTGTATTATGCATTTTAGTTTGCTCATATCATGTGTTCCCATGCTAAATTTGGTCTACGTTTGCTTGTTTTCCTTTTCAGCGATCTTGCGAAGAACCAGCTCTCGGGGGAGATACCAAGACTAATTTACTGGAATGAGGTCTTGCAGTATCTGTGAGTGTTAAAATTTCAGTTCTCTTGAAATACTAATTTATTTGTTAATGCTTTCTGTTTGATGCTTCTCGTGCCATAAGTTGTATTTGCTTTATCTTTAACTCAATAGGCCATGTTTGGAAGAACTATGGATCTAGATTCAGTTTAGGTTTTTCATGCTATTGGAATTTTTTGTAGTGGCTTGCGCGGTAACATGTTGGCTGGAACACTGTCACCTGATATGTGCCAACTGACTGGCTTGTGGTATTTGTAAGTCTCAACCAATTTATCTTTCTTTTTTTTTTGTTTGGTCGTCGTGTATATTTCTTACCTTCTAGTATCTGTTAGAATTTGTCTGATTGTCTGTTTTGGCATGTACCACAGTGATGTGAGGGGCAACAATTTGACAGGCCGTATACCTGACAACATCGGTAACTGTACAAGTTTTGAAATCCTGTATGTTTTGTCTCCGGTTAAAATTGTTTGCTCTACGGATTCCTATGGTTTGGTTCTGATGTTCTAGGATGCCATTTCAGTGATTTATCTTATAATCAGATAACAGGGGAAATTCCATACAACATTGGTTTCCTACAAGTTGCAACCCTGTGAGTCTCAGAAACATGCTTCTATATGCTGTGAACTTTTCATTGTGGCTAGTCTTAACTTGGCGCCTTTCTCTGCCAGGTCACTTCAAGGAAACAGGCTTACAGGGAAAATTCCTGAGGTGGTTGGACTGATGCAGGCCCTTGCTGTATTGTAAGTTGTTTGCCTTTGTAGTATTTTGGAGATTGCTGCATTTTTTTCTTGTAGAGTGTCTTATGTACTTAATCTAATACCTTCTTTAGGGATTTAAGTGAGAATGAGCTGGTTGGCCCAATTCCTGCAATTCTAGGGAATTTGTCATATACTGGGAAACTGTGAGCATTTTTTTTTTACTATTTAAAAATTGCTAATGTTTCAATCAGTTGTTCTGTATTCCATATCTCATTTATAGTTTGATGTTTCAGCTACCTGCATGGAAACAAGCTGAGCGGACGAATTCCAGCAGAGCTGGGTAACATGTCAAAACTTAGCTACTTGTGAGTTGCTCTACACTTCGCTTGCATTCATTTGTTTTGTATTTAATTTGTTTGTGCTAACTTTTACTTTCTTCAGACAACTAAATGACAACCAGCTTGTAGGCAGGATTCCTGATGAACTTGGAAAACTAGAGCAGTTGTTTGAATTGTGAGTCTACATTATATATGCTTCATTTTTGCATTTTCTTGGCCAAAATAATAAATAATAATAATAATAATAATAACAACAACATCAACAACAACTTTATGTTGCTACTGACTCTTATACGTTGTATTGACTTCGTGACAGGAATCTAGCCAATAATTATCTGGAAGGTCCCATTTCACATAACATTAGCTTCTGCACTGCATTGAACCAATTGTATGATCAATGTTTGTTTTGTTCTCCATTTTTCTTGTTCTATTGTATATATCTTGATGGTAGTTTTCTGATTCATCTGAAAGCAATGTGCACGGCAACAATTTAAGTGGTTCTATCCCATCAGGTTTCCGAAATTTGGGGAGTTTGACCTATTTGTAAGTTGTTTTACCTGTAAGGAACTATTTTGCCCTTTTTTTAGGAATACCAGTTCTAACCCAAAGAAGTTTTTAATTTGCAGAAATCTTTCAGCCAACAACTTTGAAGGGAAAGTTCCTGTTGAGCTGGGGCATATCATCAACCTTGATACATTGTATGTGGTCTACCTTTCTTCCTATCTTTCTATACGTAGAATGAGCAAGAATTTAACTCTAATGGGCTGGAGATGTATAGGGACCTCTCTAGCAATAAGTTTTCAGGGCATATACCAGCATCTATTGGTGATCTAGAGCACCTTCTCACATTGTAAGCATGGACCTGTTATTTAATTTATTCTGCTTACATTTAGCTGGAGGTGTGATGTACTTGTGGTCTTACCTGTAGGAACTTGAGCAACAATCGACTTGATGGTAAGTTGCCAGCAGAATTTGGTAACCTCAGAAGCATATTAACCATGTAAGTTTGTCAAGAACCTGTTCATGCTTTACTAAAGTTTGGTTGTGCCCATGCTTTAATGTGTCTATTTCTATGCAGAGATCTTTCATTCAACAGGATTTCGGGCAGCATACCTGCTGAGTTGGGCCAGTTGCAGAATATTGCCTCTCTGTAATTTCTTTCTATTGCTCCCAGCTGTAATATCTTACTGTTGTTTTTGGTCAATTTTAATATCTTACTGTTAGGGGTATTGTGATTGAGTTCTTCTTTTTGCGAGTTTTACAGAATACTAAAGAACAATAAGTTGCGAGGGGAAATTCCAGATCAGCTTACCAGTTGTTTCAGTCTTGCTGAGTTGTAAGTTATTTACTCTCTCTCTCTCTCTCTCTCTCTCTCTCTCTCTCTCATTTTTTATGCTTCGTTCATGATAGTTTTGTTGGTATTTAACGCTCATTCTTGCAGGAATGTCTCTTACAACAACTTATCAGGAATTATTCCTCCCACAAGAAACTTTACTCGATTTTCACCAGACAGGTACTGCAGATGCATTTGATTCTATTCCCAGTATGTGTTGCAGTGACAAACGTAACAGGCTTCATTGAGCACAATAAATTTTGAATCATTCCAATGCAAAGATTTCAATATTAGATTGTTACCTGCTTCAGTTTCATTGGAAATCCCTTGCTTTGTGGAAATTGGCTGGGATCTATATGTGGCCCCTCTGTGCCAACATCCAGAGGTATGAAAATCTTGGCCTTTCGAATTCATTTCTGGATTCATCCAATGCAAGGACAAGATCATTTTTTTGCTGAATCTTGCTGCTTTTTAGCAGTATTCTCCAGGGCTGGTGTTGTCTGTATGACCTTGGGCGTCATCACATTGTTATTGGTGGTTGTCTTTGTCATTTACAAAATTAACCAACAAAAGCTAGCAACTGAAGGATCCGAGAAAGGCTTGCAAGGTATCTACTTTTGTATTATTATGCTCAGAACTTTCCACGTTGTCCAGTTTCATTGAACTGAACTTTTGATTCCAGATGCTACAAAGCTGGTAGTTCTTCACATGGATATGGCTCTTCACACATTTGATGACATAATGAGATCAACTGAGAATTTGAGTGAAAAGTACGTAATAGGATATGGAGCGTCTAGCACAGTTTACAAGTGTGTGTTGAAGAATTCCCGATCTATTGCAGTTAAGCGGCTTTACAATCAGTGTCCACACAACTTGAAGGAGTTTGAAACTGAACTCGAAACCATTGGAAGCATCAGACACAGAAATATTATCAGCTTACATGGCTATGCAATTTCGCCCTTCGGAAATCTGCTCTTCTATGACTACATGGAGAATGGCTCTTTGTGGGATCTTCTTCATGGTAAGTTAACATGGCTTTACTTGGGTGTTTCATAGACCAAACTAACCTTTCAATGTATGATGTGGCCTTAACTAAATCGCTTCACTAGTCTGTGCCACCACCTGATGCTTGCCTTTGTTTGCCAATCTCATTGTTGAATTCTTTGCTGCAGGGCCCTCAAAGAAAGTTAAAATTGATTGGGAGGCACGCTTGAAGATAGCTGTTGGAGCTGCTCAAGGACTAGCTTATCTTCACCATGACTGCAACCCTCGAATCATTCATAGAGATGTCAAGTCCTCTAATATTTTGTTGGATGAAAACTTTGAGGCTCATCTCTCTGATTTTGGGGTTGCTAAGTCCATACCATCTGCAAAAGCTCATGCATCAACGTACGTTTTGGGAACCATTGGCTACATTGATCCAGAATATGCACACACCTCTCGGCTAAATGAAAAGTCAGATGTCTACAGCTTTGGGATTGTTCTTCTTGAGCTTTTAACTGGGAAGAAGGCTGTTGACAATGAATCTAACTTGCATCAATTGGTATGTCCTCCAATCAAATGGTCTCTGACGTCATCATTTTATAGAATTGTGCTCCAGTTCCAACTGGTCCATCTTCCATGCTGTAAAAAGTTCAATGGTTGAAGTTTTGTCATGCATCAATTTCTTCTATGCATGTACTTGATCTGTTCTGTTGTGGCTGCCCTTGGGGTATGTAAATTTAGTAGCAAACAACCATCGACCTTTAACATTTTGGTGGTGTTGCAGATATTGTTGAGAGCTGACAATAACACTGTAATGGAGGCGGTGGACCCGGAAGTCTCTGTGACTTGCATGGATATATCCCATGTAAGGAAAGTGTTCCAGCTTGCTTTGCTTTGCACCAGGCGCTACCCTTCAGAGCGACCAACCATGCATGAAGTTGCAAGAGTTCTAGTGTCCCTTCTCCCACCTCCTCCCACAAAAAGCTGCCCAGTGCCTGCAAAGACCATCAACTATGCTCAGTTTGTGATTGACAAAGGGCAGCAGCAACAGCAGCAGCCCCGGCACCATCAACCAGAGAGCTATTCATCTGATGCACAGTGGTTGGTCAGGTTTCGTGAAGCCTTATCGAAGAACACCTTATGATTACTTATATGGTTTAGCTTCAGGGAGAAAAATGAAGAAAGTTTGGTGTTGAACCCTGTACAACTGCTATTTTGTGCAGCAAATGAAGTAGATGGAGGGATTGATACATACTTTTTGATGTCTCACAATGATTCAAGTGGACCTTTGCAGGGATGCAGCTGCTTTGAACTGAATTTTGTGTAACCAAAATTTGAAGAGATCAATTTACTCTTGTATAACTGGAGATATCATTAAAAAGAATGGAGATGAGCTCACCCATAGGGTTCAGTATTAGATGAATCACTTCTCACCAAGTTTATGGTGCATTATCTGCTGAGTATAAGGTTTCATAGTGTTTTATTTTGGAATCATGCCTGCTTGGAACTAGTAATATTTTTTGGATGGTTCTGTAGCATCGTTTCCAGTATGATTTTTAACTCCAAGTTGTTTCTGTAGAAATAATTTGCACCATCAAATGATGATTCATAAACCAGTTAATCATAAAATGATGAGTTGGATGGTGTGAGGTACATGGTTGAGTCACTTACGGCAAGAGCTGAACTGAAATTGTCCCACAAGCTTATACTATATTGCTGGTTAGACAATCTTTAGCACTGATTACAAACTGAGATTGTCATTAGAAATCTAATACTACTTTTGTATAATAATCGTTTGAATTTTATTTCTTAATAAAATATTCTCTGTGTTTCAGATTCTTTGAAATGTTTACTTGAATTTATTCATATTATTATTTATTAAAAAAATTAAAAAATTTATTTAGAAACTAGAATTATTTATTTCTTATTTATATATAATTTTTTTATTTATATGTTAAAATGTTGAAAATAAAAGTCACAGATAAATTGTTTAATAATAAATGTTGTAAAGAATTTGAGATGAAGAGAGTAATTAATTATTTGTCTTTTTTTATTACTGCTCAATTTAAAAAAAGAAAAAGGAAAAGGAAAAAAAGTCAGTAAAGTATTTTTTTTTGCAAAAGAAAAAAAAATAAGTGTTTTTCGGGTTTCTTAAAGTACCACGTTTTAAACGATACACGAATGACTCAAATAATCACAATATATAAAAATAATCACTTCTCAGAATCTCCCTGAATATACCATAATAATGATCAAAGCATCTTTCCTTTTTTTTTTTTTTTTAATATCAAGCTTAGTCTGAATATTCACCATAAAATCAAATACTCCATTTGCTTTCCAAAATACTTACTTTTAGTAATTTAAAATCCAAAATAGAAATATATAATTACAGAAAAAGAAAACAATTACATTCTTTTTCGGTATACATTAAAACGCTATTGTAACTTGATCATCAAATTGGCTGAAAACATGGTTAATCACCTTTTGATGTTTTAAAATATATGCTTTTAACATTGTTTCTAATTGTCAGTTAACAACACAGATATATTATTTTACTTTAAATATAGGAAAATCAATAAAAAATTTTTTAACTTAAATTACATAGTAACTATAAAAAAGAATATTTAAATTGTTTAATACCTGTGAAAAAGTGATCAACTCAATTTATGGACTAAAAAAGCAGGGGAAGCGTACAGTTTGAGACCTCAGGAGGGAAAGAGTAATTCCTATTGAAGTTTAAGTTGGTAAAGTAACCTAGATTTTGGGTTTGTTTGACACTTCATCAATGATTGCTAGTGAATTGTGATAAGAAAAATCAATGGTGGTAGTCGATCACCATGACAGACATGATACTATTTACTTAATTTAAGTTTATGACATCACATCTGTCAACCTAAGGTTTTAAATCTCGTATTAAATGTATTATCATTCTTCTAATGATATGATTCTATCTCGAATGTATATTTATAATAAATTTATGTATGTTAGCATATATAAAAATTACATACATATGAAGAAAACATATTCACACGTAGAGCGTAACAACAATCAAGAGTATGAAAATTCGAATTATGAGTAGAAAAAAATTCAGAATAATTAAGAAGTCTCTTAACATAAATAATCTATAGTATATAATGAAATTATATTATATTCTAATTACCATTTTGGGTTACTGTTTATTTATACAGTAAATTACAGTATCTTTCCACTTTTGCCCCTTGGTGTTGGGCTGAGTTGCGGCCCGCTTTCTCACCTGGTGTTTTTTTTTTTTTTGATTTTGGGCTGAGTTGTTTCTTTTCGAAGGTTAGTACATTTATGAAAGAAAGTAGTTTTTTTAGGGCCTTCCTCGCTATTCTACCACTTTCATTTTGTCACAAGTTTCTTTTTTTGTGAAACACTTTTCCAGTCCCTATATTATTTCCATTTCCCATATTAGATCCTGAATTTGACAATCTTGACGTTTTGGACCCTAAACTTAGTAACTACTTAATTATAATGTTTTTGTTTGATCTCTTGTTTTTTTTTTTTGTGATGATGTATTGTTTTCTAACCTAAAACATTTGTCACCATGGTTTATTTATTTTTTTTTTGTGAAATAGAGATTTTTTTTAACTTTTCCTAAGTCAGTTGTTAAACTTTTAATGTCTAAAATTTTTACATTTTTTCTCTTGGTTCCTAAACTATTTTTGTTGTTTTTTTTATTATTATTTTACTTAATATTGTAGTATTATGTGACTGCCACAACATAAGGGCATTTTGTACCTCGTCATAATTCTAAGTCATAAAAAATAAAAAGGAATTCCTTGCAAATATAGGAAAGTTTTATTATACAATTATATAATAGTTATTTAATAAAAAAAACTTTCAAAAACTACAAAAAAAAAAACAGTATTTTTGGCTGGTAAGTGGTACCACCTAGTACGATCTGAGACGCAGGACGTCATCACCATCCCAACTCATCTTGTACCATTTTCATATCTGTACCAACCCGGACCGTATCAAATTAAAGACCATGCTGATGTTGTGGTCTTGTGGCCCTGTGGGCACAAAATTTGCCTGTGTGGCTGCAAAATGTATGCTTTGAGGCCCGTTTATTTGGCCCATTTTATAAACGGAAGCGATCGACGTGGCCTGTGCATTTCTGGCACACACGCTTAAATTTGAGGTGGTCTTAAAATTAGGGGGAAAAAAAAATACAACAATCTGTTAAGGTTTGACTTAACTGACACTTACTTACTTTATTTTAAAAAATCTACGCTTACCCTCTAATTGTTGGGGGAACTCATTATTCAGTTGAAACTGAAAAAAGCATAAACTGAATTTGAATTCGGTTTTTTTATTTGGTTTTGATTAAAGCTGAACAAGGTAAAGTTTGTTTCAATAACCGGATAAACTGAACTTTTTTATCTCAAAACTATAATATTTAGAAACTATAATATTTAAAGTTTTATTTTCATGTAAAAAATTTATATTTTTATGATAAATTTTAAAAGAAATAAAATCATAGATTAATTGATGTGAATCGTAAAGAAGACAGCTTTTGTGAGATGGAGGGAGTATATTATAATTGTATGAGGGCAAGATTATACAGTTATTAGTAGCGTATAAGAGATTCATAGGCCAATGTAAGTACCAAGGGTATGCCTTTCCTATAATCTTGATATTTTTATCTGAGTAGATTTCTCTCTTCTGTAAGTGTAGGCTAGTTAAAAGCTGAACTGCGTTATATTTGTGTTTTCCTAATTAATTAAGTTTGTTTTTCGTTGCGCATAATGGGTGATTGAGGAATTTTTTCCCAATAAATGAAATCAAAGCTTATGGTTTGATCATAATATGGTGGAGCTTGTGATGCATTATTTGCATGGTGGAGCTTGCGTTCATGTATTGATGCTTGTGATGTTAATGTTCATGATGTTTGTGGTCATTTCTGTTTATTGTTATGTTCGGGTATTGGTGGTGTTTGTTGTTCAAAGTTTTGGTCATTTGTTTGTGATTGCAGTCACATGTGCTCATGTTTTGGAGGATTTGAGTTAAGTTGGAGAATATTGGATTTGTTAGCTCAAATTCAAGAAGTGCTAGCATTTTGATTTTGTTTATGATTTTGTTTTAGTTTATCTATTTGTTTAGGATTTAGTTTTTTTATTTTACTATGGTTTGAGTTTGTGTTTAGCTTATAAAAAGATATGTTGTAGGGTTTTGAGTATGAGAGAAACTAATTGTTGTGAAGAAACAATATGTGAGAGTTTTAGGAGTGAGGAGAGTTCCAGGAGATGGAAATTGTGAGGATGATAAATCTTTTATTATTATCATATTTTGTAATTGTGTAAGGGTAAAATTATAAATTTATTAGTAGTATGGGGGAAATTTATAGGTCGGTGTAAGTATTGAGTACATACATTTATTATAATCTTTATATTTTTTGTCTAAGTAGATTTCTCTGTGAATATAGGCTAGTTAAGAATCAAACTACGTAAAATTTATATATGTCAGATTGATTATGTTTGTTTTCTGTTGCGTGTAATGAGTAATTAGAAAATTTTTCCCAAGAGAGAGGATGGGAAGATAATCTGATGGTAAGAAATGAAACTATGAGAGCAAATTATCAGGCTGTCGACGATGAGGACTTAAAGATTGAGGAACATCGGAGGGCAGAAAACCGATTAAGCCATGTTTCTGGCCCCGGCTTCTCTTCGCTGATTGGCTACGCCTAAGAAGGGAAAAAAAAAACACTTAGAAAAGGCAAGAGTAATTATTGCGACAATATTGGTGATCAGGATTTTTTGTGCTGGCTTGCTTGTCCTTGGAGCCTGGAGGTTTTCTTTTACCCAAACTCTCGCTTTTTTGTTTCGGTTTGTGACATATGCAATAGTTTTGTTTTCTGCGAATTGAACCATCAATGGCATTTGCAAATGTTGACATCTAACTTATAACAACGCTTTCAGAGAAACAGAAAGCTGTGTAATTTTAGTTCTAAACTAAACCGAACTAAAACATTTTAGTTTGGTTTAATTTCTGTTTCAGCACTTAACTCGGTTAATTTGGTTTCTACTAATAAAAACAAAAAATCAAATAAGTTTAATTTTAATTGAACAAACCAAATAGTTACCCATTCTGATCGCAAGCTACGTCAATTCTGTTAAGGTAAAAAAAAAAAAACAAAGAAAAGAGCCAAACTCATATTTTGCACTAACTTTCTCTCTTTGAAAACTTTCACCCCTAAATTTTTTCTAACACACTAGTCTTCATTCTCAACTAGCCAATCTTGCCCTTATTTTGCATGGCTTTTATTAGAGGTTTCACTAAAACCCAACCTGATCCGCATCAACTTCAGGCTTTACACTTTGAGACCCGATCCAACCCGCATGCCTTTAAAACCAGATCAAACCCTGAGCTGCATATAACATGGTTTAGTTTGGTATGACCGAGTTTCCCTGTCAATACAATATTCTATATCCAAAATGGGTAAACAACGCACAATAATACTAAAATGCAATTCCTATGAAAAAAATATCAATCGAAATAAAATCCATGATATTATTAAAATGCAATTCCTACAAAAACATATCAATTCAAATAGAATTCACAGCTTCAAATGCACACCACAAACAAACAAACAAAATCAAGGTAAGCAAACGTGAAAGGTGCACTGGAGACATAACACAAGGATCCCTGCATCGCGTAATCCACAAGGCACATTAAATTGGTTGCATATGTTAAGGGTTTTCTTCGAGATATATAACCAAATTGATCTTTGCACATAAATTCATTCTAATCATTTATCCCATAAAATGATACATGAAACCCTATAGGAGTGACACCTTATTGGACTTGATTTGTTATAGCCTAACACTTGGATCTAACCCACATAGGAGACTAGTTTGCACAGAATCCAAATTAAAGAAGTGGTCTAGTTAAGGGAGGTATTTAATAGGAAATGATTTCTCCAAGGAAGAAAATCCCTCATTAACTACATATCTAGAAGGTTGAGCCTGGTCCTCACGCATATAAAGGGAGACCCCCACGGTGTATTACAAGTATGAATACTGAAATACCTTACTTCCATAACTACTTTACTCATCTTTTGAGAGTTAACTTCACTGTCTGAGGGTTTTACTCGGATACACATTTTGGAACTTTAACATTGTCTTTGGTTGCAAATTCAAGGTTCTTGTTTGTTCATGGTAACTACTTAGAGATCTGGTCCAACCATTTCCCTTGATAGTTTGATTATCAATTTGGTTTGCTTAGGTTAACTAGTTGGAGATCTGGTCCAACCATTTTCATTGATAGTTTGACTATCAATTTGGTGTCGTATTTGAGAACAATGGTTGACACGTAGAGATGCCAACGAAACCAAGATCACTATGATGATGAGAACGACATTAATGGCAAGTGGAATTCTTTGAGCAAGTAGGGACTTCTTGTGGCCATGAGGCTAAATGTAGGGCCATCGAAGAGAGGGAAGGGTCCCACATGATTTGTTTGATAGACTTAAAGCCACAATCTAGCAGGAGATCCGGAAAGCAATTCCTCAGGAGCCAGCAGGAGGCAGCCGAGAGTCACCCGATGCAGGAAGGGATAAGGCCCCTATACAAGGACCCAATGCAGGATGTTGAACCAGATGGAGGAGCATCTGAATTCCGCCAAGCCACCCCTTAAAAGACATTCCCTAGTGGGCGTGGATATTAGTTACATGTGGGTACAACCGTTTATAGACAAGAACAATAACAATCCAACACCTGCAAGATTTAGGATGTCAAAGATAGATTTGTATAACAAACTTACAGACCCTATCAATCACCTCTAGAGATACATCACGTCTATAAGATTGGTCTGGGACGCAAATGAGGTTATTTGCAAGGCCTTTTAGTTCCACGCTCAAGGGGGACACTGCAAGCTGGTTCAGGGCAAATGGAGGATGCTTTTAGGCTTTAGCTTTCTAAAGTTCATAACCATTAATTGCCATTGTCATCTTTATATCATTTTTGACTCAGAACAATATATCGGCTGGTGTAACTATTTGAGATGTGTGAGTTCAAAGGTTTAAAGTCATCTTTAGCCTGATTATGTAAAAATACTTATGAACTATTTACGAGTGGGAATTAGTTGATCGACTATAATATAATATTTTGTGTAATATTAAAAAAAAAACCTTAGGCTTACTATAATATAATATTTTGTGTAATATTAAAAAAACTTAGTATCTAGCCTAATGCATTACATTTACAGAAGTTGTTTTATTTTATTATTTTACATGAGTTATTGGCTTATTTACAAAAAAGCGGCTCTCATGCTGCGGCTCTGTGCTTCAAGGTGTGAGTTCACGCCTTGAGCGCATAAGCACAATGAATTCGCGCTCTGATTCACATTTTATTTTATTTTTTTCACACGAAATACAATGGTATTTTATAGATCGATAATTTTTTATATATATTCTGAAAAAAAATATATAATATACTATAAATAGCGTGAGATACCTACTATAGTATTCTATTTTTTATGGGCATGTGTAAGACTTTTTTTTATCATTTTACATCAAAATATCATACATATAATATATAAAATATTAAAATATAATTAATACACATATTTTAACATAAATATTTACTTTTATTTTTTGGTTACTTTTTTTTTTACTTTCTTCTTTTTTGGGTATTGGAAAATGTATTGTTATTGGTAAAATATTGTTCTTCTTCTCTTGTATCAATAAATTAGATTTTTTGCTGAGTAATAGTTATCTTGATCTATATAAAATATTTTTTTATTTTTTGTATAAAGATATCTTCTATCATTTACATTTTATTTATATTTGACAAATTATAATGAGAAAAATTAGAATAAATATAAAAAATGTGTAAAAAAAATTATTTATTTTATTTTATTTTAAAATAATATTCAAACGCTTATTTTTTGGAAAACGGTAACAGTATGCAGTAAGGTATACCGTGCAGTATGCCTTAAAAATATGATGTGCAGTATATTTGGCGGTAACGATATTTAACATATTGTATGTAACAAACAATTATTTTATACCATCCACTATGATGGATCTCCACCACAGACAGTGAAACTAATGATATTATGTAATTATTTATTATTGAGGGGGAGTTACCATTTAAATAAATATCAACTATGGAGTCGATAAGGTAGTTACTATTAGAGGAAAGAGTTAGCATTTTAAATAAATTTCTATAATAATGAAAGAAATAAGATTTAAGATTTTAATTAATTCTGTAAAAAAAAAGATTCCCATTTTCAAATGAAAATACTAGCATCATCGTAATTTGGTGTGTAGTGAATGTGGAGTTAGTGCCATATCTTGGCTGAACTAGTGTCTAGAACTGTTATTTTGGTATCTAGTACTGCTTTTCTGATATATGATTATATTAGATCGGTGTATAAATTAGTTAGTTTGGTTTCTAGTACTGCTATTTTTGTGTCTGGTCTGGTACTATTGTTTTGATATGTAGTAATGTTTTTCTGGTGCCTAATTATATTAAGATGGTGCACAAATTCATAAGTCTAGTGTCTAAGACTGTTGTTCAGGTGCCTAGTACTATTGTTTTGGTGTGTGATTGGTTTTCTAGTGTCCAATTATATTATATTGGTGTATAAATTAGTTAGTTCATGCGTTAGTTAACGTCAGTTAGAATATTAAAAGTTTAGCGTCAAAACTAAGAAATTGTAATTGATTTGGATCCTTTCATATATATAATAGAAACTATAAAAGATATTTTATTCTATAACATTTTCTTATCCCAATTAATAAGAAATTTTAAAATTCAAAAAATTACCTTGTCCATTGAATTTCCTTGCCTCACAACTATTAACATGAGCGACATTCCATCCTGTGGTGAACATCCACCAAGGTGGACACAAGAAGTTCGTTGAACTATTTTTTGGAGCCCACCTTGGGTTGTTACTGATAGTAATTGTACTTAAATCTCAATTCAAATTTTTGTTCCAAATATTTTTTTAGAATTTTGTAAAAACTCAATTTAATTCCTAAAATCTTTATAATAATTTTAAGGACTTTACTATTTCACACTATTAGGTGAAAAATAACTTTTTATGTTTAATTGAATTTGCTTAATTTTTAAAACAAATTAAACACCTAATAATCAATTATTGTGATATAGATGGGAATAATTAACTTTGGTTATTACGTTGAATACTTACTTACTATTGATAATTTGATAGTTTTATGTTTATATATACTTGCACAACTGATGTTATGTACTCCTCCCATTTCATATTCTTTGGTTCATTTCACTTTTTAACTTAAATTTATTTATATTATATTTTTTTAAAAAAAATTTTAAAAAATGCATTTAGAAACTATAGGTCTCCATATAGTAAAATGTTTATGATGAAAAGTTATAGATTAATTAGTGTAGATAGTCAAAGGTGCACAAAACTTGGGATAAAGATAGTACATTATCATATTCTATATATTTATTTAAAACAACTCCAATCTTCTAGGTATTTAAGAGTGGTTTACGTGATTATTGATAAGAAACAACTTAAAATGATTGTATCTAAAAACCTTATTAGTATTAGTAAATTTAAGACTTATTTCACTTTTTAATTATTTAAAGCTCTTTTCATTACAATTAGTTTTCAAATTTATTCTTATATATCAATAGCACTTAAAATATTTGGTCACAAATTTCAAATTTTTTTGTGATTTAATACTCATTATTATTTTGATAAAAAATTCATATTTGTGGAGTTTTAAGGTTTGTGACATGATTATATATCGTTTTCATATTTTTAAAAATATTTTGATAAAATTTTACTATTAGATTCTATTCTACAATTTATAATTCATGAAAAATAAGAAACATATATATATATATATATATATATATATATATATACATATTTTTATATTTAGAAGCATTTCAAGTATAGGGAGCTATATAATAAATTAAGAAAGTTTAAAAGGAAAGTGGCTGCTACACAAAAGTTAGAAGATCTCAACTATATTTTACCATTGCTAGGGAGCCATAGTTGGGGAAGGGTGTGACATAACTACTCAAACTCAAGTCATCCGTATGATATTTCTTATACTTTACCAATTAGGCTGATTGTGCGAATAAGAGACGTATTTTAGGTTAAATATCAATTATGACCTTGACTGTTATACTTGTTTTCCGGCTTCATATATACATGATCTATTTCTTATTTTCTTCTTTGTTTTCCCTTTGTTTTTTCTTCGCATGAAAGCTTTCTCTTTTCCTTTTCCTTAATTTGTTAGGTATTTAATAGGCCTACATGCACACATATAATGTGCTACTACTACTATTATTCTTATGTGTCACACTCTCGAGCTGCTCCGGCTCTCAATATTCTTACCCTTTTAATGAATTCGCCTCTTGCTCTTTCTTCTGTTCCTGCTGCCGTTTTGTATAACTTTAGGTTGTTGTTGTTGTTGTATGTATATACATCTATATCTTACACCTGCTTCAGCTGAATGTTTGGGAAGATAAGTAAAAGAAAGCACGCTCAGCTCCGCCAAATGAATCTTCATTTTGTGATACGTAGAAATCCTAGCTTACCTCTGAGTCGGGGTGAGAGCGTGACAAGGCTAGTCCTCGTCTAATCCCACAAATATTCCAAAACTTTAACACCGATCATAAAAAATTAAAAGCTATTCTCAAATAAAATCTTAGTTTGGCTGGATCAGATAGCTTTCTACTATTCCTCTCATGTGTGGTCGCACTTAAAAAATTTATGGTAGCTATTATTGGATATAAATATCATATTATTACCATAAGTTATTTACATTTTGGATAAGTCTAACTAAAATGACGAAGAATTGCTTTACAAGGCTGTTCAAAAATTTCGCCCCAGGCATGTATCCTCATCCCTATAAAAGAATGGCCGAAAAGGAATGAAATGATACCTGGAATCACCAAAACTGGGAAGTCTTCAAGACCATAAAAACTCATCGAATGTCCAAGCTGCTGCTATGATACAAACACTATGAAGTTACTTGCAGTAGTAGTACTAATCAAAATGTGCATGTAGAGAACATTGTCTTAAGAGGCAATAACAACAAGTTCCTGTCTTTAGTTTCAGTCATGAGAAACTAAAACAAGGTGAGAATCTCCAATCGTCAATACTAATAACTAAACTATGTTTACAAGCAGTAATAGGTTGCACCTAAGCTGTTTATCGGTCAAAGGTGGTTTGTGTAGATTCTAATACCTTTTACTGCTGATTCGTGGCCTGGCTTCAGTACTCTTGCCAGTGCTACACTTGTATCTTGCTCCAGCAGCCTTCCCAAAACTCTCTTGCTGTACAAGGAATACCGGTGTATTCTCTTTTGTTCCCTTAAGGGGCTGAACACTAGGTCATTAAGGCAAAATGTGTGACTTGTTTCTTGTTCCATAGTCTGGAGTTCATAATGCTTACCTCATTATTTAATGCTCTTGACTGAGATTTCATGTTTGTATTGACTTCTGCTGTAAGGGTCATCTGCATTTGATAGGAAAATGGTAACTGTAGTACTGAAAAGACAACATGCTGGGGAAACTATTTTGACAACGGTGAAGGGATTGCTTCTTGTATAAGCTTATGTACAGTCTAGGAAGTAATGCACTGACCTGACTGAATAATTCTGCTGGTGGCTCAGTCTGAAGCCTCTGCTCTCTCGAAGTTCTCTCCTAGATGAAGCAAACACTTTGAATTGATAAATGCCATCTAGCAAATATTCAAAAACAATTGTAGAGCATTAATGACGAAGGACATTACCAATGATGTTGTTTCCGGTAGTGCACTGCATCCAGTTTTCCTGTTGCTTAAAAGTATCTGAAGAGATGATGGTATTAAAATTTGTGAATGTTAAAGATAGAGCTCACAACCAGGGGACAGAAACTATACTTTCAACACCTTATTATGAGGGGAAGATTTAGATACATGAACAGCATTTTTGTCTTCCTTTAAAGAGCCAAAAGATCTAAAGCTGCGCATAAAAAAAAAGGACATCGAGATAAATTAAGCAAGAAGAATTTTAAACATGTCGGCAATATAGTACAACTAAGATAAAGATATTTTAGTTTTAAACCATAAATGTATCAAATTGATAAAAATAAAAAAAGCAAACAGAAAAATATGCCAACAACTCATTTTAGAAGTGACAAGAAGCAGTTAGAAAAACAGTACAATATTCTAACCATCTTTATGTGTAAGATAAGCAACGCGTACATAATACCAGAAGCAGTTATCTACAACATTAACTTAATAATTGCTTATTACCTTCTAGGTTCTGCAATTTCATTACGTGAAGCAGAAACATAATTGGGGATTGCCTTAGCCTGCAAGTAGGAGATGGTAAATCATCTGACAAACAATAGAAGAAATAGCATGCCCAGTTATGTGGTTGGCTGCAGAATTAATATTTATAGCGAGGAAATATGCACTTAGAAAATCTATCTGAATATGACTGTCTTTAATATTTGTAAGGGGAATGTTCCGGCAACTCACATTAGACTCCTTTAGCTTGGCTCTCTCCGAGGTCCTCAAGTGAAACATCTAAAACATAAAAAACAAGGTGAAGCCTTTGCTACAAAGATCACTTGGATAATTTGTTATCCATGAGAATTCTTGTAAAAAGAGGAGAGACTTGTCCTAACTAAGAAATTTCCTTTGAGAAAATCAGGATGAAAAGATCAAGTTCATGGGAATTGAAAGTAACCTGAAAATCTGGTGGTGGTGGAGTGCTTCTCTTGGGAAAGAGCAATGACGGAGTCTGAAGAATCTATCAAGCCAAGAAACAAAACGCATTTGCATATATTACATATTAACTCGTTTTCGCCTCAAAGGCAGTTCGCATGGAAAAGTGACATATGAACAAGTCTGCTAGTTGAGATCACCAACCTTTCTATTTAAGGGGCGTGCTTTAAAGAAGTAAGGACCTGACTTTCCATCTTCCTTCAACTCTGCCTTTATCCTGGACCTAAAATCAGAACATCCAACAAATAATAATCAAAAGCATGACATATTTGACCAATAATTATATGAACAAAAGTACAAGGAAGCAAATGACTACCTCCGCCTTTGGGCTCTACGTTCTGTCTCTAACTCTGGTCCTTTAGGAATTGTAACCTGGCTACTACGGGATGAGCCAGAGTCAAGAGATTGCCCCTGGATGTTTTGTTAAAAAACATAACTGATAATTCCAAATAATTCACGCTTGTTGTTGTAGTAATAACTAATAAATGAAAACTCAGCAAAAGCATTTGTATGATTGAGTAAATCCCAAGTAATCCACGGGCTAAAAGTTGAACTCAGATATAATGACATGATCAAAGGATTGTTACTTCTGACTGTTGTAGCTCACCTTGTTTGGAGTCTTGTGTATAAAAAGGGCTTGATGCTTCAAACGCGCAACCTGCTTGGTGCAACAATATTGCAATTGTTGATGAGCTTCAGATGATTTTTGTCAAATATAAGACAGCTTAATTGACTGCCATGCAAAGAAAGAAGATTTGCTGCACCTTGCGTGAGTATCCAGTTTCCAGCTTTTGCCTTTTGCTGGCATGATTCTCTGCCATAGGAGACGGTTTCGTACCCTTCTTACCAAGCTTGACAAGCATCTCATGAAACCTGTGAAATTTCATAACCCCGAGGTGGAACTTTCATCTTTCTGCTTGAGTGGAAGACATCAAAAGTGAACCAAGGCCAACTTTATTGAATTAGTTAGATTGAACAAATACCTTCGAATTAATTCAGAATCTGCATTTGGTGACTGAACTTGTTTCGCCAATTGACTTAATGTCGGCTTTAACAGAGTAGAACTCTTAGGTAAATATGTCTTAATCTCGGACTTGTTCTGGCCTACCGTTTCAACTTCTGAAGAGAAAATTGGCAACAAGTAAGCTAATTAGGGCTTCAACAGAAGATTTTCATAAAAAACAGAACGAAAAGCATGAACCAATGCAAGCTGAAAGGTAAGGAAAACAAGACCTATGTCGCCGTCATTGGAAGAATTCATGTTTTCATCATTACCGGATCCGGCTGAGCTCTCCTCTTTTTCGAGATGAATTTCAACTCTTTGCTTCAACTTTACTACAAAAGCTGGAACCAAACATATACACAAAGGCAAGTCAAACCAAACTGAACAATTCCAAAAATGCAACTTGCTTTCCGGAACATTAAAACAAACTCGGACTCTCACGTGAAGGCGGGTAACTTCCGGCAGAATCGAACCAGATTTCGGCTTCTCTGGCCTCCGACTCCGTCTCCGACCAAGCGAAATCATAGAACCTAGGAGCGTCAAACTCGTAATCGAAATCGAAATCGAAATCGAAATCGAAATCTCCTTCTCCAATCGCCTCCGCTGGAGAACACGATTCTTCCATGTTTTCGGCCATATATTCCAAGTCCGACGGAACATAAGCACCTCGTCTGACACGAAGATACCAGAAAACATCAAACCCTCAGGGTCTGTCGCATGATCAACCTCGTTCGGATTTGTCTCCGCCAAGCTTCGTGGGGAAAAACTGAATTCCAGTCATGCACGTCCGGATTGAACTCGTGGTTCCCTCCCTTTTCACCGAGAAAGCCTTTCTCGGAAAAATGCGGGAAAAGACGCAACAGGAGGGAAGAAAAATTTTTGATTTAAGAGAAACCCTAATCCTCTGCAAATAATTCTCGAAGTAAACGGCGGAAAAATAGTGACTGATTGAAATTCTAGAAATTAATTAAGACATGAAAGGAAAGAGGGAAAACAGGGGACGAACCGAAACGTTGTCTGTTTGTGCCTGCGTTGGAGAATCCGAATTTTTGAATTGACTCCTTTCCGTGGGCCCCCGAACCGAAACCGTTTGAATTTGTTCCTACGGGCGAGTAGATTAATGTATTTTCTGCGTGGGAAAATATAAAGTTACGGTCCGTCATAACTCTTAGTCATCGTTAATTGTGGATTGTTAATCAAGCAGCAAAGCTTCGTGAGTCAAAACGACCCCCACTACTGGATCGGTTGTTTGTGATAAGGGCCCTAATGTTTAATCAACAGTTTATAATAATTGATAGCCATCATAAATTACCATATATTCGCAATTCTTTCTGAATATGTGATGTATTTATAGTCATTGTAAGACATAAACTATATAACCATAGCACAAATTTTCCCTCTTATCCCCAAATTACCATAAAGTGTGAACTAATAACAAGAAAATGCCATATTTTAAATTTAAGCATAGGCATTATAAAAATGAAAGTGGCAGTGACGACTTCCAAATGGAAGGATTATATTTCTTTGTTCATACATCATCTCTCTCTCTTTCTCTCGCAAAGTACCACCGCCTCATGTTCTTTATCATTCTTCCTCATATTCTTTATCATTCTTACTTTTTTATTTAAATTTGACTTGAATTCATTAATATTATCATTTGTTAGAAAGTTTTTTTAAAAAATTTAAGAAACTATAAGTTTCCATCTATTATTTATGTATTAAAATGTTGAAGAAAAATCATGCTTCTACAAAAAATATATATTAATTATTATAAATAGGGAATATTACAAAAAATAAAATACCTAGGATGAAGGGTATATCCTTTCATTGTAAGACAAATCAGCCAAAGCCAAATAACCTTAAGCATCATATGTAACGGCTCTCTAAAAATTCGGATTATAATTATTGTGGTAACATTAGTTATTTTAGTGATTTGATATATTTAGAATATTTAATACAAACAAATTCTCGATTTAATAAAGTATAATAGCTTAAAGAGGACAAAATTGGTCATTTAAGTAAACCAGACCAAAAAAGGCATTTTAATCATTTCATATAGTGACTTTTTTTATTTCATGGTTGGGTAGATGATGGAAAAATATTAAATTTAAGGTAACACGATTTTTTGTGATTCCCGCTCTGCCATTGTGAAATTATGAATTGACTAGATTGTCTACAAATGGTTTATATGTAACCGTATGAAGTATTGGGACTAAAATGCACGTCTGTTAAAGATGAGGACTGGTCATGTAATTAAGGTGAAGATAGTTCCAATTTTGGTCCAAGGTTTTCTTTTAGTTACATAGAAGTCCCTAATGTACTACTGAGTACAAAAAAGAGACCAGCTGCGTGACAAATACATTGCATGCCAAAGTTGGCTTAATTCTTTTATTTAATTATTGTCTTCTTCATCTATCTCCTGCCACCACCTGAAACCTTCCTTCCCTCTCCTTCGAACCTCCATAACTGCACCATCCAAGCTCCAATCCACCAAATTAATCGTAAATTCAAGGAAATTTTGGGAGAAAAGTTGGATTTCTTGTATAAAGAGCTAAGTTTTGAGCTTATTTTTGGTAAGCAGACAATTAATTATTTTTCCTTAACTTCCTGGATTATTTTTTTGGTGGAGGGGCTGTATTATTGATTAAGTTGGTTCCAAGTTTTGTTTGTTGAGAAAGTCAAGCGTGAAAGCTTGAAATAAGCATGAATTTTTAGGAACCTAAAGCTACGATTGAAGTTGGGAAGGTGAAGGAAACATTTATTTTATTTTATTTTATTTTCTTTGGTTGATTGGCTGGGAAGAAGCAATAAAATTTGAAAATGGCCTTTTTTTTTATTTAATTGTTAGATTTGTTAAGCTAGCAATAAAAAACCAAAGAGGATCAAGAAACATTGTTTTTTTATGTATTTGTTGAGTAAATGGCCCGTTATTCCTAACCATTTAATCCATAAGGATTATTGTGGTATTGTCCTAATAATTATTTTTTATGTAGCTAAATGATTAATTAAAAGAGAAATACTCAAGCTACAATAAAGGTATAAAGAAGGATACAAAACTAAGACCATAAGGACACTGAAGTTGGTGTTGACTTGCATTAATTATTCAAGTTAAGGGATTTTAAGTTCAAATTAAAATTCATGTATTATGTATTTTTACAATGCATTAATTAAGAGAGTAAGAGGTAGATAAGAAGTGACTTAAGGACTACGTAATTAAATAGCCTTTAAGTATGTATACAGGGTACTAAGTATTTAAGATGGACTTTGACGCTTAAGAGTACCCTAGCTAAGCTACCAACTTAATAAAAATGAGCCACCAAGAATTTCTGTACAGTGTGAATAAGGGTAAGTAATGGCAAGCAGAGCTTGCTAAGGCAAGAGTTAATCTCTTATAAAAAGGACTAGGTTAAAGATGAGTTCCCCGCCATAGAACCCGTACTAGTGCCCATTAGTCAAGACCTTATAACGTTTTGAGCTCACGTTAAAATGTGTATATATGTTATATATGCTGGGTTCTAAAGTTTATTTTGCAGGTATTTAATTCCTTACTGAGAATTTATAATTCTCATTCCCTTAAGTATCACATTGTGCAGATACTAAGTGTGAAGCCTAACACTCACTGAAGGGTTATTAAGCAAAGTTTTGGTGCAGGTATATAAAGTATTTGAATCTTTAATGATTCTAAGTTATTGGTTAGTAATATTAATATACTAACTAAGTACTTAAAATAGCCTTGACAGATACAGGCAAAGTGTATAATGAGAAGTTGGACCTCTCATTTCTGGAGCTTCTATGCTCAGGTGAGAGTTATTTTGATAGTCTCAGACTTTGTATATATTGGGTACTTAGGCATCAAGGAAAATGCCTCTAGTCTGACAAGTGTACATGGACTTATTTAGTGTATATATCTGTATATAAACTGTGGTTGCTTATGGTTGTACATAACTTAAGTGTTATGTGTACATAAGCTAATGCTTGGAAGTTTAAATAAATATGTTTATATGACTTCGGTATGTGTTTCAAGTGTTTCATGAATGCCATGGAAAGTAAAAAGTTTTAAACAATGCAAGTATTAGCTTAGCTATTTACAACTAAGAGCATAATTACTAAATCCTGATTATCCTAGGATCCTGGGAATACCCTATATTAAGGTAAGTAAGAGGTTCCCCCACACCATATGAAGGAAGTTGGAAAATTTCAAAACTTTCATGGCCAGAAAAAAAAAAGCATATAGTACAAAATTGAAATAACATCAAGCGACAAGCCCTCAAGGCAAATACAGATTTGTCAAAGGGAAAAGATATTAGTTAGTTTTCAAACTTTTCACTAGCTTAGCTTTAAAACTCATTGATTTGCCGAAGGAGCCCTAAAACTATGAAATCGTCCTAAAACTATGAAATCATTAGCTTTGTTAGTTCTAATTTGAATGTGTCTCAAACTAGTTTATAGAAAAACTGAGGTGGTAAGTAATAGACGTTAAACTTTGGGAAATGACATTTTCAATCCTATAAATTTTTTAATTTTGCCAAGTAAGTTCAAAAATTATTTGAGTTATAAAAAAAAAGGTCATATAATAGTAAACGATCAACTTGTTTGTCATAAAAGAAAAAAAGTGATAGGGAATGTGGTTAGGTAAGCTGGACCTAAGACCTCAGTGAACCAAAATCCTGCGTCCAAAGATAGCATCAGAGTCACAGGATGTGCTCCCAGGGGAAACTTTCCGATGCTTAGGTTATTTTTCCAGTAGAAAATAGTAGAGAGAAAGAGAGGAGAGCAAAATCCCTTAGCTTGGGATTGATGAAGGGTTTATATAGTCGAGGTGAACTTCGGGGAGTTTGTTCTGGAGATAGGAATCCCATAACTTATCCATATTTATAGGATGTAGTTTCCTTTTGGGGCCTTCCTGGGCATCCAGGCTCGGCCCATCCTTTAGTCGTCAGTATTTGGGCCTTTGTGGGCCTATTTCCTACCAATGGGTTCCTCATTCTAGAGGAAATGTGGGTTGAGGGTCCCATGTTCCTTGGTGTGCCTAAGTGGTGTCATTTAAGGGTAGGGGTGCAATCCCTCATTCTCTGTTAGTTTCCTGGGAAAGTTGGGTGGATGTCACCATTTCAGTTTGTCTTATCCACCCATTTTATACAGTTGCGATGCATGTTAAGTGGGTTAACCAATAAGAAAGCAAAGAGATGTCCATTAAATGCTCTTCAAGGAAGCGACAGGGCATGGCTATCTTGGAGGTTGCCAGTGGCCATATGTCCTTCAATGGTTAGCCTATAATTTGTATTGGCGGTTTTCGAGGGGGAAACCTAAAAGTCACAGGTTTCCCTATATATGTCATGAAGGTTTTTATTCTCTTCCACTATTTGGCTTATTCTACTACTTTCTTGCTTCCTGATTTGTTGGTGCCAGAATTCTCTAGGATTTCTCTTACAAAGTTTTTCTCTTTCTTTTAATGTTCATTCTTCTTCGGCATGTTCAGGTAGTAGGTTTTTTGTCCTTTCTTCATGTCTTTCATTTTCTCATTTTTATTTCCTTTAGGTACTGGGTTTTTATGGGTTTTCATTATTCTTCCACCTTGTTGCATTGATGGCAGGCCTGAGTTCTTGTCGGTTTTTCTAGATGGCTTCTGTGAAATCATCGTTCGGGGATGTTGCCTATGCCAGTTAAGCCACCAAGATGCCCTTCTTCCCTAATGTTGGGGTAATGAAGAAAGTTGTGACTCAGCACAATGAAGGGACATTGGTGGCAAATCTCGCTAGATATTTTTAGTTAAACAGTGTTGTTTCCGCCTTCTCCCATGCACAAACCTTTAAGGATGAGGGCATAGTAGGAGGAAGCAAAATGGGAGATGTGCTTTCTGTTTTCACGGACTAGTTCTAGGCAAGGTTCCACTTGCCCCTTCATATATTGGTAAAGCAGATTTATAAGCACTATCAGGTTTCACCATTATAATTGATGCCATACTCATTTGTTCATATCAACGGCTTCATTATTTGTTGCAAGCTGATAGAGATAGGGTTGTAAATAAACTGAACGAACACGAATAAGCCATATTCATGTTTGTTCGTTTAACTTTAAATGAACACGAACACGAACAATAAATGAACGCAATTTCTCTGTTCATGTTCATTCATTTATTAATAAATGAACATGAACACAAACATGAACAATTAAACCTGATAATTACTACCAATCTAAATTGGAGCGAGTCTATCAATAACCAACAGAGCAATAGGCGATGGTGGGGGAGATTTTGGGTTATGGCAATGAGGCCCAACTTGGTGCTACAGCAGGTTCACGCTATGAGGAAAATGACTGATTATGTTTCGGGAAACAAAAACAATATATTAATTTGGGAAAGATTGGAGCATAATCACATGAATGGAATATGTAGACACTAATAAAAATGCATGATCTATAAAACATATATAATAATAAATGTACATCTAATATATAAATAAATAAATTAATCAATATAAATGAAAAAATAAATAAATGAACATAAACAAACAATAACCGAAGGGTTTATGAATGTAAATAAATGAACGAGATCTTGTTTGTGTTTGTTCGTTTAACTAATTGAACAAAAAAATATGTTTGTGTTTGTTTGTTTAACTAAATAAACGAATATAAACGAATTTTTACCAAATGATCCACGAATGGTTTACCGAACGTTCTGTTCATTTATACCCTTAGATAGAGGTGTCTCCCTTATTGGAGGTCTTCCTCCAATTTTATATGTTGGACTTGAAGAAAGAGCCAGCTTTTTCCACCTCGCCCCTATTAATAGAGGTGGGAATAAATCATTTGCCTTTGTATCTTATAAGAACTCATGGTCGGGGTAGAATAAGTGCCTTTTCTTTACAGTGAAAGAGCAAGAATGGGGGTTCCCTTGTAAGTTTGCGGACACCCTATAGCACGCCTACTATTTATATACAAGGGCTTTGAGGGCAATTATTCGTTGCTCGGGTTAATCCGTTGGTTGGAGGAGGTGGTAGGGAACAAAAAAATTTTGGAGTTGTTTCCCATCCATTATATTGAAATAGATGAGACCACTCTCAGGTGGGTAGGGATCAGCAGGGCCCACTAGTCGTATCCAGGCATGATGGAACCTTGTAATTGGGAGGAGGGCTAGGAAGGAATGCTAGTTGAAGACTTCAAGATTGCTACTAGGGCCCAATAGGGCCCCCCTACCAAGGAGTTGTATTATAGTCATCATTTTTTCCTTGCCTTTGTGCATGGTTATGATATCCGATCATATCGTTCTTTTTGTAGAAATGAGCAGTCGCGCCAAGGAGTTTTTGAAAAGGTGCAAGGGTCTTGCTGAAGCCTTGGCGAATGCTCGTAAGGCAAACATTTTTCCTGCCGGCACAATTCTTCATGCTCATAAGGAATTTTTGAAAAGGTGCAAGGGTCTATGCTCGAATGCTCGTAAGAAAGATTTGGCACTAAAGGGGATTGTGTCTGACTAAGTCTTTGACACTTTCTAGGAGGTGGGGATTGGTGAGTTGATCTTTAAGAATCGGACCAACATCTGCCATCACATCTTAGAGGGGTTAAGGACCTCCAAGGATCAGTAGTCTCTGGCTCATCCCCCTCGTTCGGAAAGGGGTCAGCTCATGAGCATGAGTTGCAACCTTCTCTAGGTACACTCCTTTGTTTATTTTTGCCACTTCAATACGTCTTTCCCTTTACCGACAAATTTGAGTTTTGGCAAGAAGTCATCGTTACCCATAGTTTAGGGGAACGATACTTAGCTTGGGAAAAGACCTTTCATCTTAAGCTTGAGGCATTCCGCAAAAAAACTGTGTTTCTTCAATTGGAACTGGCTAGCAAGTGAAGTGCTAAGGAGGCACTTGTAAAGGACCTTAAGCTAGAAAGAAAGATTAAGGAAGCAAAGGACAACCCTACTTCAGAGCTAAAGTTGAAGGTGGTGAAGTTGCAAGAGACTCTAAAGTAATCTCTAGGGAAGGAAGTTGAGGCAAAAAATGAGGCCAATCATTTTGCGGCCTTGCTGAGGGTGGCAGAGTCCAAGATAGATGCTATCGATGTTACTCTGTTGATGGACAAGTACGCTCCCTTGGGTCTGAGGACCATTGTGGGCAAGTCTAGCTTGAGTTCAATTGTTTTTATGATACCCTTTATTTGGGCGTAAGGACTATTACAGACAAGTTTAGCTTGAGTTCGATTATCTCTACGATACCCCTTATAGAGCGCATAAAACGAGTTGGCTTCATTGGGCACAATGGCTATTTAGAGTACAAGTGTCTTCGAAGCAAGACCAACACTAGCCCAAAGGAGCTCGGCTCATTTTTCCAGAAGGTGGAAAAAGGGCTATGAAGGACTGCCTTTCTGGAGTTTAAGGAAGGCTTTCTTTCCTGTCACTTTCAGGTCGAGCGAGCAAATCCGAACCTTGATCTCTCGTTTTTCTCAGTTTACAATGAGCTCCGTTCAGATTATGAAGCCTGATCAAAGAATGAAAAGGCTGGGATTCCTACCTTCGACGATGATGCGTCGACGATGGACCCTGATGAAGACCCTTCTTCAGACGAGTTTTAGGAGCCCTTATTGTTAGCTTCTATCCCCTTTTTGCTTTTGTTCCACTAGGGTTCGCCTTGGCTTTCTATAACAAATTCTTTTATAAAGAATCTTTTAATAAGATGTTTATTTTTGCAATGCCTTTGTGCTCTATACTTTTAATGTTTAGTGGCTCATTGTGATGTTTTGTTTGAATAGAGGGCCCACGTAGAGACCTAATCGAGTGTTTTTTTAGTGTTTGAAGGTTTTGCGAAGCCTTGTTTCTATGCGATATAATTACAAAGTGTTAAGGAAGTGCCTTTTTATTCACATGTGACCAAGGTACATAATGTGACATAGTTTTTTTTTTAATAATGATCTAAGCAAAATAGGGAGACAAGTCATTTGAATGATAGTCTATGGGTAGCTGTCTTCCTTCAGAGCTTACTAATTCAAAGACTCCTTCCCTAAGCTTTTTTGTGATTAAGTAGAGTTCATCCCAATTTAGCCATAGTGCCCCTTACCCTAGGTTTTTGCTAATCAGTTCAACTTTGAAAAGAACCAGCCTCTCTATTTGGATGTTATTGACTTTCATATTTTGGTTATGAGTTAGAGTAGTTCACTGCTTGAAAGCCTTCATGCGAACCTTTTCCTCCTCCCTTAATTCCTCTAGTAGGTCTATATTTCCTCCAAAGGCTTTCTCATTTTGAGAATGATCGTAGACTTGGGTTCATAAGGTGGGGCAAGAGATTTCCACAGGTATGAGGGTGTTGGTTCCATAAGCTACTATGAAAAGTGATTCTCCTGTAGGCCATTGGGGAGTCATGTAATAGTTCCAAAGGACACTCGGCAACTTTTCCACCCACCTGCCCTTAGCCTCGCCCAGCCTTTTTTTCAAGTCTTCGTTTATCATTTTGTTGGCGACTTCTACCTGCCCATTCGACTGAGGATGAGAGACAAGGGCAAAGTATAAGTGAATGCCCTTTTCTTTAACAAATCGTTAAACTTGTTGACTATCAAACTGCTTTCCATTGTCAACAATCGGGGGCATCCAAAATGGCAAATGATGCTCTTCCACAAGGGCTTAGTAACTTGTGGTGCCGTGATAGAGGCCAGGAGCTTCGTTTTTTACCCATTTTGTGAAGTAATCTACTACCACAATGCAGTATATAACTTGACTTGGAGCCATAGGGAGTGGCTTAATTAGATCCAGCCCCCACATGGTGAACGACCAAAGGTCCATTGCTCAAGAGGCATCAGAAAAGGGTAGCCTCTGTATACTCGAGTTAATTTGGCAATTATGGCATGTCCAGATGAATTCCCTTGCATCTTACCTGATCGTAGGCCAAAAGTAGTTTTGTCTTAAGGCTTTATGAGCCAACGTGTTGGCTCCAATGTGTGCTTTATAGTCTCCCTGGTGGATTTCCTTAAGGACGCGATGCCCTTCAAGCCGGGTCAAGCATCTTTGTAAAGGGGAAGCAAACCTTTTTCTATATAACTCCCCCTGATGATGAGAAAATGCCCTGCTCGAATCTTGATTTTCCTTGTTTCCATGGGGGTTTCACTTAATGTACCTTTCTTGAGGTAAATTTTGATTCGCTTTTTCCAATCATCTCCACGTGTCATAGTGTGCATCAAGTGGATTGAGGGCTCTATGAACATCTTTGTTATGGCATCTTCCTGTCCTTTTGAGAGGGTGTCTGTCCTAGTATTTTGGCTCATGGGGATTTTTTGGACCTGTACATGGTAAAAAATCTTCATTAGGCCTCTTGCTGTGCTAAGGCATTTGCAGAAAGTAGGTTTCATTGAGCCTAATTTTCCTGTGACTTGGTTCACTATTAGTTGGGAGTCACTGTATATCTGTATTCTTCATACCCCCACCAGACTAACCATTCACAACCTCGCAAGGACGGCTTCGTATTTTATGACATTAGTTATAGGGAATTGGAATATGATTCTGAGGGCAGTTTCTGGACTGAGTGGGCCCTTGAAGATGATGCGCACTCCGTGACATTCGGGTCCCAAGTCCTCGTTAACATACATTTCCTAGGTGTGCGACTTATCGAGCCCTTACTATGGCTCATTGTCCGGCTTTATTTTTGCCACAAAATCTATTAGGGCTTGTGCCTTTATAGCCTTTCGGGGTTCATAATGAATGTCATATTCTCCTAGTTCAATACACCATTTAGCAAGTCTGCCATATTTATCTGGTTTCTATAAAATGTCCCGTAAAAATAATTTTGTTCTTACTCTAATTTGGTGAGTCTAGAAATACGATAGTAATTTTTTATAAGCCATGATAAGGGCCATAACCACTTTGTGGAGTATGGGGTATTTAGATTTGGCCCCCTGAAAGGTCCTGCCAACATAATATATAGGCCATTGCTTTGTGTCTTTTTCTCTGATGAGGACGGCGCTGATAAAGCCTCTTATGATAGCCAAGTAGAGTACTAGGGGCTTGTTAGGCCTCGATTGCCTTAGCATAAGGAGGTGCCACAGATAATTCTTTATCTGTTGGAATGCCTCTTGGCATTTGTCAATCCACTCAAAGGCACAAACAGTCTAAATGTTGTTAGCCTCCCGGTAAGTTTTTGGATGTTTTTCTTACTCTGAGGGCTAGGTATCGTGATGATGGCCTTGATCTTATCAGGGTTGGCATCGATTCCTCTTTTAGAGACCATGTAACCAAAGAATCTGCCAACGCCTATACCGAAGGTGCATTTCTTGGGATTCAATTTCATGTTGTATTGAAGCATCCTTTGGAAGGTTTCTTGAATGTCATTAAGATGCTAGTTTAGGGCTTTGCTTTTGACGATCATATCATCTACATATACTTCCATGTTTTTTCCTATTTGATCTGTGAAGATTTGGTTCATTAACCTTTGGTGGGTTGCTTCAATGTTTTCCAAACCGAACAGCATTTGCTGGTAGTAATAGACAGCTTCACTTGTTGTTAAAGCCATCTTCTCCTCATCTTCAGGGCGTATTTAGATTTGGTGGTAGCCACTAAAGACATTCATGAAGGATAGTACTTTAAATTCGGATGTGGCATCGACCAATTAGTCTCTGGATGGCAAGGGTTATGAATCATTTGGGCAGGTGTTATTGAGATTGGTGTAGTCAGTGTACATTCATTAGTTCACATTTTATGTCTTGACTATGACCACGTTGGTGAGCCATTTAGGGTATCGCATTTCCCAAATAATTCCCGCATTCAGCAACCTTTCAACCTCATCCCTGATGAGCTCATGCATTTCGGGCACCATGGTACAATTTATCTGCTATACTAGTCAGGTGGGGAAATCTACTTGTAAGCTATGAGCGATGATTTTTGGGTTTATCCTAGTCATCTCACTGGGGGACCAAGCAAATACATCTATATTTGCCATAAGAAATCAAATGAACATCTGTCTTACCTCAGGCAGAAGATTCTTGCAGATCTTGATTGCTTTTTGGGGGCCACCTTCCCTAGCTCCATGTCTTTAGGCAGAGCCTTGCCATCCTCACTTTCCTAAAGGGTATTCCTACGCCTTTTAGATTTTGTTGGTACATAAGCATTCTCCCTGGGCCTTTGCAAGGTCACCACGTAGCCTCTGTGTGCTGTTGCTTTGTTGACAAGCACCGTTATGTCTCCAATAGAGGTCGTGAAAAACAATGTTAACCTTCGAACGTCGGCCCAAATGTGGAATTGTATTTGGTCTAGCCACCTAAGGATGGCATTATAGGGCAATAGAACGTTTAGGATGAGGAACTCAGCATTATAGGAGTCGTAGGTAGGCTCCCCGTTGTGATTTTTTCCTATCAACATTAGTGAAACCTTAATGGTTCTGACTGTTATTGATCCTAAACGTAGGCCCGGTTACTGGCAATAAGGACGACCTTCTGATCTTTACTTTTTCTAAAAGGTCAACAAAATTGATGTTGACGTTAGCTCCTATATCTAGATAGGCCCTTTCCACGTTGAAGTTGTTGATGTGTGCCCTCAATACGAGTGGCTCCATGTGCGAGATCACTACCTAGGACCTATTGGCCCTCGTTATGATCCAGTTATGGTCAACGGTCTCTAGTTGTGTGATCTCACGCACTTGGCTTTTTCAAGTCGTTGAGACTTTTCCCTTAATGATCATATGGACCACCCTTGCTGGAGGTCCAGGATTTCGGTAATTCTTTGGGGAGCAAAGCCTTTCAGGCTTTCTTCCCTTGTTGTTATCGCCCTCATCATCTCTCTTACGAAGCCTTTCCTCTTGTCTCCGATAAGGAGACGTTCGCCTGAACAGATATTCTTTTAGCTTGCCTTCCTGGATCATTTCTTCAAACAGCTTCTTTAGCCGCTAGCACTCCTCAGTATCATGCCCTTTGTCCTTGTGATAGCTACAGTGTTTTTTGATGTCCTTGTTGCCCCAATAGGGCATCGTTGGTGGCCAACCAGGGATCTAGTTATTATTTTGAAGGCATAGAGGATGTTCGACCATTTTTTCTTTCAAGGGCAAAAGGATAGGCTTTGTTCGTAAGTCAAAGAGATGCCCTTGGTTGTTCCCAAACCAAGAGGCTGCAGCTTTCATCAGTGAAGAGCTAAAAGCTCTGCACATGATGGCGTCGGAGGCTCTTTTAAGCCTTATGGAGCTTACATACCTCTGCAGATGATTTATTAGGTTAAAGCCATCGTACAAGTTAATCTTCGGCATGTGGAACCCTTCAGGGGTGGGGGCATTAATTATCTCTTTTGAGAAAGGTTAGAGCCATAAATACCCAACATCTATACTTATGGTAGGGCATTCCTTCAGCCGCTTTAAAGCCCGCATGCATTCTTCCATATGATGAAGTCTCTGTAGGATCATACTGATGTCACTAGGACGATTAAAATGGCTCAGGAATGATGGCTTCTCATGGGTTTGGGCCCTTGAAGGCTAGCCTTATGGAGTGGCTAGGTGAGGCCCATCCATAATGGCCAAGCGAGGCCCATCCGGGTGGCTTTCAACAGCCTATTTTGGAGCTTTAGACAAGGTTCTTCAGATTTCTTGCTGGACTGTCACCTTCAGTCGTTTGAACTATTCATCGTTCAAGGGCGCAAGGCCTTTACCTCTATGAGGGTCTTTTTGAAGCCTCGCGAGATTCTCAAGTTCATCCCCTTGGTGTGTTTCTTCACGAGCAGGCCCTATGGACCTTTTAGGGTGATGGCTCTCCTGCTCAGTCTCGTGTGGGTCTTGATTCTCCATTTGTGATATTTGTGTATTTACCATTCTAGGTTCCTACAGACGGCACCAAATTGATAGGAAATGTAGTCAAGTAAGTTAGACCCAAGAGCTCAATGAACAAAAAATTAGAATCCTGTTTCCAAAGATAGTGTCAGAGCATTGAGATGTGCTCCTGGGAGAAACCCTCCGTTGCTTAAGTTAGTTTTTTAGTAGAGAGGAGCAGAGAGAAGGAAAAGAGAGCCAGATCCCTTACCTCAGGATTGACGAAGGGTTTATATATTTGAGGCGAGCTCCATGTAGTTAGTTCTGGGGATAGGAATCCCATAGCTTATCCATATCTGTAGGATGTAGTTTCCTTTTGAGTGAGGTTTTCTTTTAGGGCCTTTGTGGGCATCCAGGCTCAGCCTATCCTTTAGTCGTCAATATTTGAGTCTTTGGGCCCGTTTCCTACCAAAGAGAAATGAACCAAATTAATTGGGCTTTTAGCAATAGAAATAATGCATTGTCTAGCTACTTTTTATATTAGGATATTATATATTATAAATGCAAGAATAAACATTTCTCTATGTTGTTTAGCAAAACATAACCCATTTTCTATTTATTTGCTTTCCAGCATATATGATCACTCAATGTGGATGTGTATCATGAGTTGGAGAATTTTTTTTAAAAAAATTTTACATTAGTGCATGGCTTGTATGTATAAATGATACAAATATAATTAATATATGTATTTTGACATAAATATTGACGTCATTTATTTAAAAATAAATTTTAATTGCAAAATAATGTTAATATGATTGAGATTTTAATTGGTATATATATATATTCCAATTTTTATATTTTCATATAAAAATATTTTCTTTGATGTATATTTTATTTATATTAAATAAATTATGATGAAAATAATTAGAACACAAAAAAATATGGAAAAAAATATTATTTCTAATGTTTTTATTTTAAAATAATATTTTCAATAGATATTATTTTGTGAAATCGGTAACAGGATATAACTACAATTTACAGGATGTGGTATCCTAGCTTTAACAGGATTGAGAGCTTTGATTAATGATTACTAATCCAATGATCTCGATATAGGATTAGTGGTGCCTATGTTAGCATTTTGTTCGAAAATCTTGCCTACATTCCAAAATCCCACTCATTTTTTTTGTTACTCAAAATTAAACAAAAGAGATAGAGTAAAGGATAAGAAGAGTAAGTAGAGCATGGGCTAGAGAGACACATTTCTTGAGAAACAGAGACCACCAAGCAATGAACTATATACTTCATCCAATCAAGAGCTTGTTAGGACATTAACGCAACTGTTAGAAATGTGACCAATTGATTCCGCAAAGCTTGAAAAACTATTACGATAGGTTATTGAGTCAATACAAACCTCATCAGTTGAGAAAACCTAAGATTCCCATTGAAGCATATAAGATGAGATGCTTTTTAAAGAGATCATTCTTTCTGAGGAGGCATTTAAAGGAAAAATATGTTGCCTTTTTACAAGTAACATGTGGGTAATTGAACTCTTACGCTTACTTCCCAAGCTTGAAATAGTTGTAGAATTTGCCATATTGATTTGTTGTTTACCAATACTGGCACAAACTACTGAGGAATGTTACCCTATATCTAACTCCACCATATTGGAAAAAAAAAATCTTCAAAGCTTTAAAAGGCTTTGTGAAAAAAGTGTCTTGTCTATAAGATAAATGAACCCCAAGGTGTCCATAGGTCATTTTCTTCTTGATGTCACTGTCTTTCTTTTTTAGATTTGTCTTCTCCATCTCTGTCTTCTAACCAAAAGATTGAGATTGAAATTGAAAATGTGCATGTGTAGGAAGGGGAGCCTGAGATACCTTATAAGGGTAGGAGAAAACCCATCCATATCCAACTTTGAAACACCAACACTGGGACTATGAACTGTAGCCTGTACTACCCTACATTGCTGATTTATGTTGTGGAGTGGCTTGGGGACATCTACCTTTGAATATGATTCTTGAACATACCAAATTAAAGCTTAAGGTCCAGCAATAGATTGTCTTCTTGATTGAAGACAAGTTAAACCTTTGTGTAAGGCATTTTAGCACTTTAGACAAATGACTTTCTTCTTTTCTTGATGAAAACACAACAAATAACCAACATCACCAAAATGTGGAACCAAAACACCTAACTTGCTTGCTTTTAAAAGTTTTAAAACATCAACAAAAACCAAGGTAGCTGATTTATTTGGGCATTGTTTAGTGTAAGGTGAAACTATTGGTGTCTCCTTTTAACACACATATAGCTTTTGTTGGAAGACTTGATTGGTGCTCTCCAACTCTTCTAAGTTCTTTTCTAAACTAATGATATGAAGAAGATGCTCTTCTTGAGTTTTGGCTAACTTTTGTCTCATGCTCCAATTACAATTCTAAAGTTGCTACGAATTCCATAGCTAGTGCCATTAATCAATCCTTCTAAACAAATAATCTACAACTTAACATAAGACTAAGGTTTGAAAAATGTCAATTTAGTCATTGAAATAAACGACATTAAGTGTCATGCCAGCATTTCTATCAGCCAAACACATTTTAGGACGAACAGAGTTGACGATTTTATTGTTATAGTAAGCATTTGCCAACTCGAGTACCTTTAGGATTCATTTCTCAAAGTTAAAAAAGGTTATAGAATTGAAAATGTCCTTTCCCCAAAATTTAACGTCCATTAATTGCCACCCTAGCTTTTCCGTAGGTCAATTGGCTAGACATCAAAATTAGAATTAACAGAACTAATGATTTCATAGTTTTAGTACTACTTTTGCAAATCAATGAGTTTTAGGATTAATTAGTTGGCAAAACATAAAATTTTTTATGAATAACTAATATATTTTCCCCATGTCAAAAAAGAGAAAAACACGCAAATTACCCCCCTCATGTTTGTGGTATAACACAGATCCTATATTATAGTTTTTTTTTACAATTAAAATGATCATCAAAGTTTTTTGCTGGGTGATATTTTCCACTAAAAATTTTGATGTAGGGCAAGTTAGCCACCTTTTGAAGTAACAACTGAAATATACTATTTTCTTATAGAATATCTCATGAAAATGTGGTAATGACATGACAGATTAAAATGGTAAAGTACACAATTCGTCTATAAGCTATGTGATCTTATGCATACCAATCTCTGAACTAAAAATAAAAAAAAAACAAAGCACAAAAATCATCTTCTTCCTTTACTCTCAAACTTGTGAATATTCTAATTTTATGGTTGAAACTTTATTCACTATAAGAGAAATACATAAAAGTGACTAATAGGGGCGAGTGAATGATAGTTGTTAGGCAACTTCAGTCGCTCCTCAGCCGTTCACTTGTGAGGCTTACATTTTGAATGACTGAAAGGTGATTGATGCTTCAGTCACCATGTAATTAGTTGCCCTTCAATCACTTCTACCATCAAAATTTTAAAATCAATAAATAAGGGGAGTTCAATAATTTTTCAGTTTCCTTTACAATAAAATACCATACCCTTGACCTCCTACTTCCGCACACTCTTATTCTTCCTCATCATTTCCAACCCTTCTTTGTGTTTTGCTTCCTCTTTTTGATGAAAGGCATACCCTTCCTTTCCATCACTGAGCATACGCTTTATGCTTCTTTTTCCTTCTCTAACAAAGGTATTCTAACTTTTTCCTTCCTAGGGCTAGGGTTTCTCCATTTTCTAAAGTTCACCTAGCAAAGGTCCTTGAATCACTATCATTAAGCTACCAATAAGTCTTTTAGTAGTTCAAGTGCTTATTTTTTCAATGATTATTACCCTTGGAGTATGATATTGTAGATTTTAGTCGGTTCTGAAGCTCTAAATCCATTTAACTTCAGTTTCACCTGTGAAGGATGACAATGAAGCTCCTGCCTCGTTAATAGAATATGAAGTTATGGGGCTTTTTATATTTTTTTTTATTGGGATGAAGAAGGTTGATTAATTAAAATTTTTTCATTAATTTATAAATTCATTTTAAATAATAATAATAATAATAATAATAATAATAATAATAATAATAATAATAATAATAATAATAATAATAATAATAATAATAATTCATATTAATTTTAATATCTATAAATAGAATTAAAAAATGAAATAAAAAAGCGATTAATGTATTTAGACACTCAAGTAGACGCTATAACCAAACCAATCGGAGTGACTGAAGGTTTTAGTCGCTTAAGTTAATTGCTTTTCAGTCACTTATTGTGATTGATTGTGGCTAGGTAGCTAGTTATTTTTGTGCATTTCTTTTGTA
The DNA here is from genome assembly GCA_005392925.1 of Aquilaria sinensis. NCBI lineage: Eukaryota > Viridiplantae > Streptophyta > Magnoliopsida > Malvales > Thymelaeaceae > Aquilaria > Aquilaria sinensis. The sequence goes on along the minus strand of SMDT01002881.1, from coordinate 693,121 downwards.
GTGATTCCAACTAAATTACCAAATAAAATAAAAGATGAAGTCAAGAGAAGTACAAGCTCTGACTTACTAAAAAATCATCACCCCTCATTGGTTTGGTGGGAGATAGAAGGTAGCTAAACTGTCAGATGCAAGAACTTACTGGGGCTTTATAATGTTGGAGAAAAGTTTAAGGGTTAAGTTAGGTGTTTTGTCTTTTTTTCTTTCTTTTTGTACATAACCTTACCATGTATACATGTCATGTCTATCACCATATCATCAAAATGTTCGGCATCATCATACAATTAGAAAATGTAACAGCAGTGATGAATTTCCACTCAAATGGAAATGTTAATAGTCAATTTAATTGTAAAAAATTATAGTGGCCGATCCACCTATACTTGATATTATAATTGGTAATTTGCCTCTTTTGCCAATCAAATAACAAAAAATAATAATAATAAATACAATATTTGTACTACCAAAAGTGACATAAACCAATCTAATGGCTAGAATTAGATTAGACTAGATTCACTTATGATCACTAATCTATGGCTCTATTAGTTGCCTTAAGCATAGTCAATTTCAACCCTCACCTATAGGCGTCCTAGGTCTTTTAGGCATTTTAGGAAGGTTTAGGTATGAAATATTTTAATTAGTGTGTAAGGGCATTTTGGAAATTTTTTAGTTTAAAGTCATTACCTCATGTATAAATTTTATGTGTCATAGGAATTTGTTTAAGGTTTTATTTGTCAAATCTAAATTGTTTAGACTTAGATTGACCTTTTTTGTGAATTTGAGGTCTTAGTAATCAAAGCACAGATGTTTAAGATAAATTGCTTAAATGATCTCTAAACTTTAATTACCATTCTATTTTCATCCTTGACCTATTAATCATTTTGTTTTCATCTCGAATTTATTAAAGAGATTTCATTTGAGTTCGTAAATGAGATAGAACTTGCCACATTCACGTTAATTTGGCATTTTCACACTGGGTTTCGAGTTGGGCAGTGATTGGTTCTAGTAGGTCAAAACTCTACTTTTTGTATTGATGATCACCACCTTCACCTTTATTCTATTCTGATAGCAGCGATGCATGCAAGATTATGACCCAGCAATGGAGATTATCCACCAAGGTTTGTTTGGTGGTATTTTGTGCGAACTGTGATAAAAGGCATAATGGGAAATTTAGGCTTACAGCAGGTGGCATCTTTGGCGTGTATGAGAGCTTAGGAGGTAGCAAGGTATGGCTATTGGCAATAGGGTCTTGAAACCACCATCATCCATGGACTTGGCAAAAAAGGTAAAAGATGGTTAACTCGTCAAAGGCAAAAGATTATGGTGGCTTTATCTTCCAAGTTTTTGATCTAAAGATTTGACCACCATCTACCTCTCGGCAAGCCTTGTGGGAGATAGTGCTGTTGAGACCCGGCTATTGATAGGCTCACCTTTCTCCCCTCTAGAGCTTGCGCAGCTCGATTTTTCAATGAAGTAAATTAAGAATTTTCCTATCAGGTTTTAGTCAGTTTTGCTAGCTCAATGAATAACAAAGATTTGTTTGTTAACTACATAGTGGTGATTCAAGGGAAACAAGTGAAAAAAGTAGAGGATGTGTTCGTGCTATCTTTATTCTTCAATAAAGAAGAGACATCAAGGCTTAAAAAAGGTAAGAGGTAGAGAAAAAAAATGAAGGTATAACACAGAGCACCAAGTTGTTGTGGCACTATCGTAAGTGCCATATTAATGCTAGTATGGCATGTTTTGTCTCATTTTAAAGGTTTCATTTTTTTTTTGGGAACCAAAATGAATTTTTTTTTTAATAGGTTTAGGATGAAAACAAAATGGTTAATAGGTTATGGATCAAAATAGAATAGCAATTAAAGGTCAGTGCCTACTAGTGAAATTTATCCCACAAGTTTAGTTCTTAATCATGGTTATTAAAATTTAAAACCCGAATTTAAGTCTTAGAAACTTAAATTTCTACGACTCTGGAAACAAAAAATGTCTTAAGTCTTAGTAGAAACTTATATATAAGTAGAAATGGGTAAAGTCTTGATTTTAGTCCTAGAAACTTAGAAACTTTATGATTTTATGTTTCTACATTATTAGGTTAAATTTGCTGAAATTGGGCTAAAAATGATAACGAGCTGAAAATCTATAAATTTATTGCTCAACTCAATCTTCATACAATTAAACTCAATCCATTTAGAGTTAGAACAAAAAAAAATTAAAGATAACCAAAAAATAAAATATAAATCTTCTTTTGTTTTTTTCTTAGGGGCTCTGTGTCACTTGATTGCTCTTTTTCATTGTGACTTTGGTAACCTTTGTTGTCAAATTTATGTAGATGTGGATATAGATGAAGAAAATGCCAATGATAATACAAGTGTTTGCATACATAAGTTTGGTCTTTGAAATGATAAAATGACAAGAGAAGAAAATGAATATATGAACTTTGAAAAAGATAATATTGATACTACTATTGGTCATGATGTTCTATATGTTCCATTAGATAATTGAGATATTCACAGATTATGGATTTTAGAACTTACTGTTCTCATATTATATGTTTATGGCATGTCACCTTGTTTATGGCGTTAGAGTATTAGTAAATGACAATATTATGTAATATACATTTTCTAAGATAATTTAGATGATTAAATATTTCTAATCTTTGTCAAAAATTTCTTTTTAGAATCTTATAAGTCTACAACTTTTTTACGACTTTATGACTATAGAAAAACCAAAACTACTATAAGTAAACATCTGATTTTGATAACTTTGGTCTTCATTGAAAAGAAAATGTAAAATACCTTTGCACTTTAAATAAGGATTTTGAAAAATTTGTGTGGGTTGTAATTGATAAATTTGTGAAGTATTGGGCTCAATTGAAATCTGATGAAGTTTTGAGTTGAATGTGAGTTCTTTCCTTAATGTGAGGAAATTTGCCAATGTGGAGTTTCAATAATTCTACAACTTGAGAAAATTATCTCTCCGCATAAAAAAATCATGGATTATGAATTATTTGTTCCTTAGTCTACAAGATATTCTATTTACAAAGTGATGAGATAAGTAGTTAGAATATAATATGAGTTTGAGTGCATTGTGCACTCAATTCTACATCCAATTATTATGAGGTTAATTGCATTTGTGACCATAATATTTTATTATTGTATTATTTTTGTATCCTGATCTCAATTTCTTGCCTTGAAAGTCCCTAACCACATTTAAATATTCCATTTTGAACCTTCCATTAACTTGAGGTATTAAGTTATATGCAAGAAAAAGGGCAAAACTAGTTTTAAATCTTGAAAACTTTCTCTTTACCTTAGAAACCTTGAAATTTTTTCATCTAAAAATTAAACCAATATCTCCACAATACCGCTACATTCACATCCCTCTTCGGCCACCAGCATTTGTGAAAATCATTGATAGACGGCTCAGTTTTGTAATGTTAAGGTTGAAGAACAATAGCCCTATAATTTGAGGGCTCGATTTCACCTGAATTGGTATAATCTTTAGTTTGAATCAAATTTGGGTTTATGAAATTGTCCATGAACCCTATTATTGATTTTTGAAATTAAATGTTATGTGCACAAAATTGATGAAAATGATTTGTTTTTTTTTTTTTTTGTGTTTAGTGGCCTTTGAGGAACAAAGCCCCTTTGGTTTTATTGCCATTGATGATGTTTGCATCACTGGTGAACATCGTGGTGAAATCACAACTGTCATGATTATGAGAAGGGCACCGAGTGGGAAATGAAAGTTGCTAGCCATAGGGATGGGGCTAGTGAGGTTGTCAATTGCCTTAGCTAGTGGCGATGGGTGGTCCTTACCAAGGTTACTAATGCTGGCAACTAGTGGCAGCATGGGAGTGACGTAAAACGGGAGAAATGATGAAATTTGATATAGGAGAAGGACAAAGTTGATTTTCAAGTTGAGAAATACAAAAGTTAGTTGGTGGTAGTGAAGTAACAGTGGCTGGTGGGTGGTAGGTGAAGAAAGCAAAAAAAAAAAAAAAAGAGGTAGTAGAGGCAGTGAGCAATAGAGGACGGTGGCTGATGAAGATTTCAGGATCTCATGATAACATATCTTTATGTTATCTACTCATGTACATGCCACATGCATTTTTGTTCATTTGAGTTCAACATGAATATAAGCAAGCATCATTTTAATTTGTTTAACATATTTTATGCATTTGATATAGCATATTGGTTTTACATACATATTGTGTCAAACAATTCCTAGCATGCTACTAAGAACATTCATATAAATAATAAATAAATCCTAGCATACTACTAAACCAAGATAGAATTTGTACCTTCCTTCTTGGTTATGTGTGGCGAAAAAGAGGAAGAACTTGATCTTGGAAGAGCACCTTGAGGCTTGAATTGAGATGAATAATCTCAATGTAAATCCACCCACAATGCTCTAGAAAATTGTCTAATATTTCAGCTATTTAAAGGAATGGAAGGGGGAAACTTTTCTCTCAAGAAAATGGAGCAAATGGAGTGCCAAAGAATGCTTGAAATGGCCGACCACTTTAGGCTATTTATAGATGACCAAAAGACACACCTTTACACCAAGCAAGGTGTCCTTTAAGCCAAAGAACACTTCCTTTGGCCAAGGGTCATCTATATTGGTGAAAATACATGTCTCTTTGGCCAAGGAACACTTCCTTTGGCCTAAGAGGCATGTCCTTTTGGCCAAGAGACATGTCTTGGCCGAAATGATGTGTCTCCTTGGCCAAGGAACATGTCTTTTCTAGCCAATGCCGAAAATACATGTCCCTTAAGGCCAAAGGACATCACTCTTGGTGCTATAACAACCTCAACCACCCCATGGCTGAATATACATGTCTATTCACTCAAGGAACACTTCTTTTGGATGAAAGGACATGTTCTTTTAGACAAGAGTTATTTCTTTTGATGAAGAGACATACCTTTACACAAAAGATGTGTCTCTTGGTGGTTTTGAGCTAAAAGCAAGGTGAGCTGGCACAAAGCTAGCTCACTATGCTACTTATGCACCATTGAGTTCCTTTGAGCTTCAACCAAGCACCATGAACTGAGGTCTAGCTCCTAGAGCTAATCTTGAGTTGGAGTTAGCTGCTCTTAGTTGAAGTGAACTGAAGTCCAGCTACATTCAGCTACCAAAAGCTGAAGTGAGCTGACTTGAGTTAACTTGAGCTGAAGTCCAGCTACTTTGAGCTACTTATAGCTGAAGTGAGCTAACTTGAGCTGAAGTCCAGCTACATTCAGCTACCAAAAGCTGAAGTGAGCTGACTTGAGCTGACTTGAGCTAAGGGGAGCTATTTCTAGCTGCCTTAGATAGCTGTTCAAGCTAGAGTTAGTTCAATGAGCTCAAATCCTATTTAAAAAGGATCTTGGCGCACCAAGAATTCCAACAGCTGAGGGGGCTATGAGTGTGGCGAGTTGTGGAGATAGTAGTTCGATTGTTAGATGAGAAAATTTCAAAATTTCAAAGGAAAAATGAAAGTTTTCAGGGTTAAAACTAGTTTTGGACTTTTTTCGGTCCAATTTAACACATCAAGTTAACAGGAGGTTCAAAATAAAATATCTAAATGAGATTAGGAACTTTTTATGCAAAAAATCAAAATTAGGTCTAAAATGGTACAATAATAAAAGGTCAAGGTCCATGAATGTAATTAACCCAATTATTATGTGATATATAGATAAAATTTTTTTGAACTTTTTTTTTTATATATATATCTAGTAACATACTCCATTAGTCCCCAATTTGTTTTCACATTTTTATAGAAAATATAAGTTCTGTTAAGACTTGGGAAACTCAAGCAAACCTAATTTTTTTTTAAAGAAATTGCTTAAATATTTAAGAATAGTAAACATTTTGTGATATGAGAAATTGCAAAATGTGAAAAAAGAAAAAGAAGAAAAGAGTACACAAAAATTTGTGAATCCCTAGACTTTATTTAAAGGTAGTCAAACACCTTACTATTTGAATCAGACCACCTAGATTATGAGACATAAAATTTTATGGAACTTTGTATGTTTATCTAATGAATTATTTAGTGTAATATTTTCATTTCAATAATTATTCTCTCAATTTGTATATTAATTAAAATTTTTATTTAAAAAAGTGAAGAAACACTTTAACTTTTTGACAAAATAAGTGCATTTTATTAATTTTTCTTTTATTGGGCTGGTACAAAAAAACTGCATAAAAAATTAATCACTTGCAAAAAAATGTACTTAAACGATTAGTAGGAGGATAGAGCATCAGTTTTAAGATAACTTTGGTTCTAAAAAAAATAATAAAAATGAAACTAATGTATTATTAATGAAATTTTTTACTTTGGGAACAAAGTGATATTTATACATTTTTTTTTACCTTTATCTAATGTTGACATCTTTTATTCTAATCAGTGGGTAAATTTCACAAACATTTTGTAACACTTAATTGTCATTCTCTTTTAATACCTAACTTATTGACTATTTTATTCTGGCCATAAATTTATTAAAATTGTTTTCTTTCAATTCATCAACAGATGAACCCCTTTAACTTAGAGTAATTGTGTTAGATCATTTTTGGCATACTAATTTAAAATATCTGATAATTATCATGCAATAAACCATGCAACCATTTTTTTTATTGTCAATAGAAAAATTAAATTGGCAATATTTTCATTCTAAATGATATGCTATCAAAATTTACTAAAACAAAAACTAATGATTTAAATTGTCTATTGATTACAAAAAAAAAAAAGTACACAGTAATTTACTAAGTGAGCTACCAGATAGTTTAAATTATGATGTTAAAAGTTAATTGCAGACAATTGTTCTAATTTAATAATTTTCACTGAGTGGGACTAAAATAAAACATGTTTAAAAAGTTTAAGAGTAAAATGGAAATTTTTTAATAAATTTAATATTAGGACAGACCAATAGGTTAGAAACTTACAAAATGATAATTAAAATTAAAGACTACACTCCCAGAACAATTAAGTAGGTCGTCATTCTTCAGCTATTTTATGTGAATAGCTTTCCTCCTCTCTTTTCCGTGCATGCCTCCAACAAGGTTTGAATTTCAATCTTCGCGTAGCCGGTTGATTTACTGTCTTTATCGCAGCCGATTAACTATCATATCCTTTTTTGTCATTTTTTCTTCTTTCTCGTTCACAACACTCATTTGTCACAATTAGTAGGAGCATTATTTGGTTCTTCACATGCTTTTATAGATTACAAATTTGGATGATTTGTTTTATGTGTTGGTAGGTTAAGCAGAAGCCGAATGGTGAAAAATGACAAACATTTATGATGAGGCATTTTTGAACAATGGGTCAAGTGATGGTGTCAGATTTTTTTTTAATCTTTTCATTATATTAGATTTTCTGTTAGTTGATCTACTATTGAAGTTAATTAGCCTTTTATTTGGTCGGATCATCTATTATTTGTTATGGTTGTTTGGTTATTCTATATCTGAGATTTATTTTAATCATTTGTAAGTTATTTATTATTGATTTATTTTGATTTACATGAAAGGTTCGGTTTGATCCAATTTTCTTCCTTTTGTCTAGTGTAGTAGAAACAAATAGCTTTTTTAATGGCCAATTTTATATTCTTGTTGTTGTTGTTTTTTTTTATAAATTTTATGTCGTTATTGGTTGGTAAGATGCTATTTAACTCATTGGGATGAATTATCTTTTACAAAATAATAATAATAATAATAATAATAATGCGCGGATTTACCACTATAGTTTTTTTTCCCAATCTTCTTATAATATTTCAAAATGGGCTCAAATGTGTCATTGAAGTTTTAGATTGAGAGTGAATATGCCACTATTTATTAAAAAGTTAACAGAAAATGTTAAAAGTAACAAGTTTTGAAATTTTAAGGTGATAATATAAGTTTTAACAAACTTAAAAAATCTTAGGCAATTAGTTTCTCTCTTTTTTTCTCTCTTTCAAAGGCCATCTATAGCCGCTGCCTACTAGTGCTTTTCCAATCATTATCCGCAGTGGCTAATGATAAAAAATTTCTAGCTTTTTCTCCTGCCCTTGCCATTGGTTCCCCTCTATTATTTTGATTCCCCTCAAACAAACACCTAATATTGATTTTGCATATATTTTTATTCAAGTTCAGTCACAAGTAGGTGAGATTTTTTTGGGAACTTTCTGGAACAATTATTGTCGTCTCTGAGTTTTTTTCTGTTCCATATAAGCCAACTTGAATGGCCTTTTTTGTTGCAAATTTTGATAGATCTTTATTCAATTTTATTTGAAAATTTTCTAGATTTCAAGAAATCAATCGACTCAGCCATGGCAGAAGAACGTAAATGCAAGGCTCCAAAGCTATGAGCCAACAACTATGGCTTTTTTCGGGAGCCCCACGATGCCATTTTTTTGCTTCAAATGTCACCGAGATCTCTAACTCAAGAAACAATGATCCTCCTTCGCCAAATAGGACTTTAGTCAAACCCTAACATTGCCACTGTCCGCTCCCCAAGCAATAGCGACTCTGGTAATTGCTCAACCTTCTACTGCAATTGTGGAGGGATCTCCTACAGTGGTGAAAGAGGAGTTTGAGGCAATAGTGGTCCAAGTAGGGCCAAATTGGTGCATGACATGATGGAGAAATTCTTGTCATTAGGGGTGTGCACGAAACCCGGTCACTTTGCAAAACAACATAAACCAATTTGCACCAATCCAATGGTATGCAATTTTATGCAGTTTCAGTTACGGTTTGGATTTAAAAATCTTAAAATCAAATATCATATGGTGTGGTTATAGTTTTTGAATATCAGAACCAGTAAAAACATACTAACCCGATAGGAGAGGCCTAATTCAATATAAATTAAAATTATATACCTAATTGGCTAATTCTTTCTCCCTTTTTATCTCTAATTCTATCATTTAAAAATAATTTCTTAAACCTAAAATTAAAGTCCAATACTTAAAGGAATGCCCAATCTATATTGATACTTATGAATATTTATTTTTTTCATTTTCGCAAAGTTTTCCGTGAAACCATCTAAGTCCCATGTTCATCCTAATGCCAAGGTAACGAAAATGTTATTCTTGCTTTCATCTTCTAGGTAAGGATGCATATTTTTTTTACTTTTATTTTCCTAACTCATTTAAATATGATAGATTGATGTTGCTATGTTTGGCTGTGGATGAAGTTTTTGGCATCATTGTGCAAGATTGAGGTTTGGGGAATGAGCCTTTGCTTTAGCGGTCTATGGTGATTGAATGGTGCAGAAAAAAAGTTTTTTATTTATGTGTTTTAGTGATGGAAAACAGACAATAAGTTCTTATATATGTAAGATTTATGATGATAAATTTGACTTATTTGAAATTTGTATTTTTTATGTGTGTTGGTTTTATGGACTAGATTTTATTTTTATTTTATTGTTTATGTTATGTGCTTATATTAATTATTTTGATTTAGTATGATAGATTTGTGATATGAAAAACTGTGACTAAACCGCATTTATGTAGTGTGTTTTTTTTAAGACTTATATATAAAGCGGTACGGTTACGGTTTCTAAATTGTAAAACCATTTACTATGCATGTGGTTATTGGTTTAGCCTTAAATTGCATTAACTTGCACCACAAACACCATTACTTGACATTGGAGATTAGTCTAATTAAGGTGTTAAATGCTGTTACTGTTAGGTATATCGCACCCTAAATTTTTAAGATATACCGCACCGTATACCATTACCATTTTCACAAAAAAAATAAATATTAGAATATTATTTTAAGATGACATAATTATTTAATAATTTATTTTTACACATTTTATATATATTCTGATTTTTCTCATCATAATTTGTTAAATATAAATAAAATATATATGATAGAAGATATTCAGTTGGGGTAGCACGTACCAGAAATCCAATTAAGGGATATTGTTTAACACCACATGGACCTTTAAGTTGCTACCATCCATTAAGTTTTATATTAATTAAGAAAAGTAATAAAAAAAATAAAAGTAAATGTTTATTTTATGATATGTGTATTATTTATATTTTAATGTTTTATATATTTATAATATTTTTTATGTAAAATGAAAAAAAAATAATCACGAAAAATAAAATATTGTGATACGTACTACGTGGTATTTGTGGCATATCGCAGTTTTTTGATAAAATACAAACAAAAAGTAAGTGATATGTGGTATATCGTAAAATACCACAGTATATCATGCGGTAAAATGACAAAACGTGAAAATATTTATATTGTATACTGTGTACCCGCGGTAAATGGTATACCACATGGTTTACTGCCGTATTTAACACTATGGGTCTAATTTTCCATGACTCTTGAAATTTTTTAAAAATTACATTATCATCCTAAAATTTTAAAATTTGTTATTTTTTACGTTTACCGTTATTTTTTAAGAATAGTGACATATTTAAGATAATTTAAAAATATTAACCGGAGATTGGAAAAAAAAAAGTTATGGTGAGGATCACCGCCTGACATAAACACTAATGACAGATTTAAGACTTTGTGCCTATTTCTTTTTTTTTTTTTTAGTAATGCAAGCACGAAGATGAGACAAGGAAATGGCAAAACCAGAACAGGAAGGGGAGAGCAAAGGCGAGAGTTTAGAGAAAGTCCAAACGGTGGGATGGAGATCTCAATCTAAACTACCAAACAAAACAAATCTCTAATCTCGCCCCCCTCTCCTCCTCTCCTCGAAATGAACGGCCTCTATTCCGCATGTCCCCAACCAATCCCTTGCTTCTCTTCTTCTTCTTCTTCTTCTTCTTCTCCTTCTCTCCTCCAGTTTCATCGCTCCACTTCACCCCTTCTCTGACTCCGGGTCATGACCCGAACCCGCCCTCCTCAACCTGACCAACCCCGCCGACCCTCTGCCGCTAACGGCATGCGTCTCATCGTCCCCCTCCAGGGTGTCGTCCAGGGCCGAGGCGGCCTCTTCCTCGGTTCCCTCATTCCCTGCGCTCTCTTCTACTTCCTCCAGCTCTACCTCAAGCGCAACCGCAATCATCCACCAGAGAATCTCCCCTCCCCCTCCTCCTCCTCCTCCAACCTCCCCGAGATTGCCCGGACGTCTTCCCGCTCCAATCTCTCCTCCCGCGGCTCCTTCGGCCCCATCAAGGTTTCGGGCCGGGCGAGTTCTATTGCTCGGCCCGATGCTTCGCCGTATTACATAGGGTTGGAGCGCCACTCGGGGGATTCCTATGACAGAATGGTTAATCCTGATGGGATTATCCAGTTGGGGTTGGCTGAGAATAGAGTGAGCTTCCTTGCCTTCTCTCTCTTGTTTTTTTTTTTTCTTTTTTTTCCTCCCTTCTTAGATCGAAATAAGTCCCTATCTGTTTTCTTTTCTAGTTATTGACTTTCTGAAGATAATATTTGCAGCTGAGCTTTGATTTGATTGAGGAATGGATTGCGGGAAATTTGGGAGAGTCCATGATGGGAAATGAAAGTTGTAACTTGAGCATTAATGGGATTGCGACGTATCAGCCGTCTGATGGAATGGTGGAACTCAAAATGGTAATGCTTTTTGCCTTTGTTTAATTACATTGTGGGTTGTAGCTTGGGGATTTTCTGTTTCGTACTTCAGTGCTAAGGTTCCTACTTCTATTAGGGAGTGAAGAGTGCAAGCATGAAGCATGCATTTAGATATGGCATCCTTTCGGGGTGTTTAGTCATGTTACTACTAATGAACCTGCCTTTTTGTCGTTGGTATCTCTGTTCTTAGTTTGAGTGACAAGGTTTGTGTGCTGTCCATGACTTCAAGGCATACTCTCTCCGGTTCAAGCCTTCAAAATTCTGTTGGAACTATCCTGGCTTCATTAGTATGACTCTATAAGTTCTAACGTGTTATCCAACTCCTCCACTTTGGATGCTTCTAATTTGCTGTTAGTTGTTTCCTTTCTCCTTTCTTGTGGAATGTTGCTTTGTCAGTGTTGGCAAAACATGGAAATTGAAAACAATAGCAATTGAAGATGATGTTTTTTCTTTTCTGCTGTCTCTTTTGCTTGGATGGGTGTGAGCGTATGTCTTAGGGGTCGGGTTCTTATTGATATATTACTGATATTGTGGACTACCCAGGATAGCTAATGTTAGTTTTGATATTTTTAGGAAAAGAAAGATTTGTTTGTGAAAGATGTCCCCAGAGGTAACCTTAACATTTAACTTACATTTTAGTTTCATTAGTCTGTTTGTTTGAAATTTGCAGGCTATGGCAAGCTTTATGTCAAGAGTGATGGGAAAAGGTATCACTTTCGATGCTTCCCAAATTGTGTTGACTGCTGGTGCAACTCCTGCAGTTGAGATACTCAGCTTCTGCTTGGCAGATCATGGAAATGCATTTCTTATTCCCACTCCTTATTACCCTGGGTAATTAAGTTGCCATCTTCTTTCCTCAACTTGTCGGAGGGGTTAAATAATATTCTTCTTGACCCGAAAAAAAGAGGAAAGACATATTCGGAAATTAATTGGGAAATCTATTTGTAGTTTTGACAGGGATATAAAATGGCGGACAGGAGTAGAGCTAATACCAGTTCACTGTCGTAGTACAGACAATTTCATGATAAGTATCTCTGCTCTCGATCAAGCATTCAATCAAGCAAGGAAGCGAGGGACAAAAATTCGTGGAATTCTTCTATCTAACCCCTCAAATCCTGTTGGCAACATAATTCATCGGCAGATGCTCTACGATCTTTTAGATTTTGCTCAAGAAAAGAATATCCATATTATATCAGATGAAATATTTGCTGGCTCTCTGCATGGAGATGATGAGTTTGTTAGCATGGCTGAAATTCTGGAGTCTGAAGATTTTGATAAAAACAGAGTCCACATCATATATGGACTGTCAAAAGACCTCTCGCTTGCTGGATTTAGGGTAGGGCTGATCTATTCCTACAATGATAATGTTTTGGCTGCTGCAAAGAAGTTAACAAGGTTTTCTTCTATCTCTGCTCCAACACAGAGGCTATTAGTTTCATTACTTTCAGATGCAAGATTCATTGAGGACTACCTTGTGACCAACAGAAGGAGGATAAGAAGAATGTATGATTTATTTGTGTCTGGTCTGAAAGACTTGGAAATTGGATCTGTGGAAAGCAGTGCTGGCTTGTACTGTTGGGCAAATATGAGCAGCCTTATTCCGTCATACAGTGAGAAAGGAGAACTTGAGTTATGGGATAAGTTGTTGAACATTGCTAAGATAAATGCAACTCCTGGTTCAGCTTGCCACTGCATAGAACCAGGATGGTTCAGGTGTTGCTTCACTACTTTGTCTGAGGAGGATGTCCCAACTGTTATGGAACGGATACGAAGAGTTGTTGAAATTTGTAAATCTGCTGGTTGATATTTTATCTACAGAACATCTGCTGTTCTTTTTAAAATTCATTTATGTACAGTGCAGAAGGGGATAGGAAATACAACAAAGGCTCATCTTTTTGAAGGCTATTGCAGAAATTGGTGCTACATTAACTACAAGTTCTTTAACGTTACACTATCTGCTATGTTTGTCAGATCAGATGGAATGCTACAGAACAGGAGTCTTGATTGGTGACTGTTATTCGAATCCACTTGAACTTGGAAGGCTAATTTCTTTTCCCTGTTATCATAACTTACAGCAGTTTCACTCGTGGCTGGAACTTCTTCCATTGTATTCCTTCAATAAACTTGATGGTAGCTCTGAATGAGAAGCAACCATAGTCTCTCTTCCTCATTTTCTCCTGCCATTGTCAATCAGGTTTGGAAGAAGTTACCATTATGGTTAAAAGTATGAAATTTGTTTTAGTTACAATTCAATAGTAGGAGAAAAAGTTTGGCCTTTCTCTTTGATCTCATGTATTTTTAGGCCTTAATGTACCAAAAGAGGAACAACAGAGTAGAGTTTGAAAAACATTTCAGGTTGTCAGTTGCTCACAAGTTTTGTCATGATGATGATAGAAAAAGCTAAATTGCCTCAGGGTCTACCATTGAAAGATTCTGCTTTCTCATTTGAACAGCCTTTATCATGTAACTTCTCCTCCGGCTCATCATTATCAACTCTCCAAGTGTGAGTGGCCTTCTTATCACCATATTCCTGTTACTGTCCCTGTCAAAGTCTCTTGGAAGTTGAGAGCTCTCTTCTGGGCAAGCGTTACCAAACTTCCCAACAAAGCCAGAATTTGTTGGAAGCAGGGGGAAAAGGCATTCCAAGAACGAAGAGCCCACAAGGCTAGATGTGCTGGTTGCATAGCTGCTGGTGCTGCTGTCTGTTTCAGAAACTGGTGAGGATGGTATCTCTGTAGGGCCATTGTTGCTATCTGTGTCAGTGTTCTCCTGCACGGGAACAGCAGTACAGATTGCCGATGATGGTAAACAACAGTTGGCCATCAGGGATGGAGCCGAACTAAATGAATCATCTGTTTCAAAACCAAATACCTCAAGATTCGTTTCAGACATTCCTGTGTCTTCATTGCTGCAATGACTAGTTCCACCGTCAGTGCTGTTCGAGTCATCATGTTGCAGTTGGGGATATGCTGGTGGGGCTGGCAAACATAGAAGCACCAGTGGAGCTTGAGATTCTGGCTCTGGAGGTTGCTGGGGGAAGAGGGGAAGTGGTTTTCCCGGCTTTTCCTCCCAAATGAAGGGAACAGAAGCAATAAGCTTGACTGGAGGCAGAGTTGGAGCAGCAGAAGCAGCATCTGGTTTCCAGTTCTTCTTAGCTATACCGGGCCGTACTTCCCAAAGGAATGGAACTGACGGTAGTTCTCTGATTCGCTTTCTATTGGATGAAAGCTCTATGGTTTGATTTTCCATTATGGAATGCCTGAGCTCTGGCATTTTTTCCACCCATTGCTTGCTCTTCATATATTTAGTTAGACAGTGGATTAGAGAAGAGAAAAGGAAACCTGCTACACCTGCACCACACTGTTTTGTGTGCGCAGAAGATTAGGCTCACCTGTTCATCTCAGAAAGGCCTGACCTTTGGATTTGGATTTGGTGGCCGAGACGATGCCAATTATATGTCATCCTCTGGCAGCTGGCAGTCGCTAAATCAAATTTAACTTGCACATTTTGCTAAAAACGGAAAACGGTTTTAAGGCCTACACTCTTTTTCTGTATTTTGCTTTCCTTTTTATTGTTTCCGTAAATAATGGTTTTTGAGTTTTATGGGGTAAAAAGGGTTACTTGTGGACTTTCTATTGTAGCCGATCTCAGTGTGATCTTTAATAGTAGATAGTGAAATCGCCGACGACGAGAGAAGAATCAGAGCTTGAAGATAGAGAAAACAAAGGCTCAGATTGAGACCTCAAAAGTTCAAATTTTGGTTCATCCACAAGACTTGAGACTCTAAGGAAGCTTCACCAGCGAAGCTTCTTCTGGAAGATGTTGATCGATGAAATGAAGAGCTTCTCACTCTTGAATCAGCTTCTTGGCGGTCGTCAATGTCTTTTCCGTCTCTCTTCATCCCGCTCATTGAAGAGTTAGAGAAGGAATTAGGGTTTCTACTTCGCGCCATATCTGAGGTGGACTCCTTTAACTCACATCAATCAATTTGTCAGCTAATCTTAATGGAAGTGGCTGAATCGTGTTGAATATAACATGTCAATGGTTTTTTGCAATAAAAAAATATTAATGGGTGAATTGAGTCAAATTGAAAACAGTAGTGATTTATTTGTAATTTTTACCATTTTATAACTCTCATAGTCTCACATTAATTATTATATTATGTGCATATGTTTAATTAGATTTTAGAAATCATATTTCAATTCTGCCGCCGCCATTAGCTTTGGATTTTCTGTCATTGCTCATATTTGCATAAGTGTTAAAGACAAAGATGCAAAGTGTTTAAAGCAATTGAAAAAACGTGTGTGAACAAATATATATAAGTGTATGAAAAAAATATGCAAGCTATTTGTTCAATAATATGCAAACTATTTGTTCTTTACCGAAATAATATGTAAACATGTAGAAGTATCTAAATAAAAGTGTCTGAGTAATATGTAAATAGTTTATTATCCTAAAAAATAAAAGTATTTGAATCAAGAAGTAAAAGTGCTGAATGACTATATAAAAATGTTTAACGAAAAATAAAAAAAATGACAAACAATAAGCAAAAAATTTGTTATCTTCAAAATTAAAAGTATTAGAAAGAATAAGTTAAAGAGTCTAAACGAATATACAAAAATGGGGTAAAATCTACTATGAGTCACCTAGCTTATTTTCTTGTCCTATTCGAGAACCTCACCTTTATTTTGTCCTAGCGAGATACCCATACTATTAATGTGCATCCTACTGAGATATTTTCCATCACTTGCATCATTAAGGTGGACGTAAAATAATGACATAGACTCAGTTCTCCCCATGTGTGGCCCCAAGATGCCACAGTGGCCTAGATTTGTGATAGAGAAAGATGACATGGTAAAGTTAATGTACATGGTGGACAATGAAGGCTCAGGTTTGTTTTAGAGCGGGAGATTGGGATGAAAAAATGGCAGGAAATTGGGTACAATAGTAGAAGAGAAATCGTGTGATTTAGGATACCTGCAGAGTTAAAGCCAACTTGGACAGAGCAAAATGCTAGACAAAGATTCTTTGGGTGTAGGAATTATAGGGTATGCATGTGAGTGTTGTCTTGGTGCGACAAGGTTTTTGCTCAAAACCAAAACTTTTTATGTTTGTGCTGTAGAGTTTGAAGTGTTGTCATTTTCATCAATGGCATGATGAGCCAACCCCAGAGCAATTGAAGGGTATGATAACTGGACTACTGGGGAGGATTGACGAGTCAGACAAAAAGGTGAAAAGGCCTCAGTCAAAGGTGGAGGAAGCATAGAAAGAAGTGAAGAGGGAGATCGAGAGACAAGAGGAAACACAAGCAGAGGCTTACAGAATTATTGAGAGTGAGGAAAAATTGAAGATGAAGGTGGGAGAAGTGCAGAGAAAGATGAAGCAATTACAGGTGGCCTTGATTTTGTCATGGGTGTTGTTTTTTTTTTCCTACATTTTCAAATAGGGTAGTTAGGTGTGATGGTGTAAAGGAGTAAATAAGAGTAATGACGAAGTAAGTATGATGTAATGTGTAGGTGGAAAAGGTGAGAGATAGTAATGCAGTGGCAGGGGTGTTTAATGTGCATTTGTAAGTGGCATGTGTTTATGTTGGCTATAAAAGTAGCACTTTTTTGATATACAAAATGCACTTTTGTTTTTTGCACTATTGTGTTAACTTAAGCACTTTAAGACAAACAAAGTTGAAACTATAACTCAAAAGTAAGAAGCAGCCAATTTGGCTCAAATTACATTATTTGATCATTTCCAAGGTGAAAGGCAATATGCAGCATACAACTTAATGTTCAAAGTGTGGGTTTATCATACACTTAATCTCAAAAGTAATAACTTTTAACCATACCCAAAATGTAATGGCCTATAACTCAAAAGTGCCCCTTGCTTATGCATTAAAAAGTACATACTTAATATTTTTCTTCACCCACATTATATCAAAACTCTGATCTAAACAAACATCAAAATCTCGGACCCCAAAATATGACTGTAAGACATTGGAATATATCATTCCAGCTGGTGTTCGGAGGTAGCCTCTGCTTCCTTCTGGATGATCACTTTTTATATTTGATCCTAATTCATAACTTCCATCCTTGAGCATTTCTCCTTGCTGTGAGCCTCTACTATCAACAAATTCAAAGGTGTGTGTCACTCATCGTCTTAGCTTTCTCATTGGCTTTGTCTAACTAGGACAAGTGTTAAAACTGCTTTCATGGACTGCCTTTGAAGTCTCTACCTGCTTGTCATGTGAATGTTAGTCTTATCTGAGGTTTCAACAAATGTTAATTTGTTTAGTCATGCACTTACATTATTTTTCCTTCTCTTTGACTAAGAGTTTGTCCCTTTTTTCATTCTCCCTATCCTCTGTCCAGATGTCCCACTATTGCTACCTATTCCTTACCCCTTATAAGTAGTTTTATTATGGCCAAGCTATTTGCAAATTGAGCAATGCACAATCATCTTAGTTTTTCTCATTTTGTTTGTGCTTTCTAGTTCACCTTGCTTTTTTTTTCTTTTTTGGTCTACCCTTCTATACAACAACATGGTTTAAAGGTTTTATGGGGTTATAACCTATATCTTCCCACCAATCAACATTTTTTTATTATATTTATAACGTTCCCATACGTCAGCTTATGTGTACTAACAGTACAACACTCATTCACATATTTTTCTGGACTGCTTTTATGTAGGGCTAGTGCTGAACAAGCATTGATGCATGGAATACCAATGAGTTCCTACTTCTTGCAAGAACATTTTCTATCCTCTATGCCAACCACATGTTGGTTAGTAGGTATGGTGACTTGGTTTTTAGTTCCTCCTGACTGAATAGGCCAACAAATCCTTGAAAGTTTTATGTTCCTATTCAACTTCTTCAAAATTTTGGGGCACAATCTCCCTGTCCACCTATCCTGAATTTTTTTATTTTTAGCAATCCTCACCATTAACTTACATATAAGAATCTCTAATATTGTCAAGATAGGCTTATCTCTAGTATCAATGATAAATTGATTAAAACACTCATACATGTTATTTAGTAAGATATCATATTAAGAGAATTCTCTAAAAAATGCCTTTGACCAATAGCATGGATCCATTTCATTCATTTACCCCTAAGCATTTGCATCCAACCCCTTAAATAGTTTCATCTTACATTCAAACTCACCTTCATATGTTGCCCTTGTTGCTCCCTACACTGCATGTCTCAGTGCAACACCAGGATAGCTCCTTTTGAAGTTGGTATATAAGAGCCTTATACAGAATCTCTTCTCTACATATGGAAATTGATCATCCACTATAAGAATTAAGCCCTATAGCCATCCATGCAATATGTTACAAAAGAGTAGTGTTGCAATTTAAAAGAAACTGGCAATAAGTTAAATATAATGTATCTTTTGTCTATCTGACATTATAGTCCATTGGTGTGTGTCAGAGATCCCCATTACATTGGCTAGCAAATAGAGAAACCAACCCCATAAGTCCCTATTCTCACTTTCTACCACTGTATATGTAATTGGTCGTATGCAATCATTAGAATCAATCCCCACTGCTGACAACAATTATCCTCCATAGGTATTTTTTAAAAAACATCCATCCAAACTTATAATTGGTCCACAGCCAGCTACGAAGCCATTTTTGGCACCACTTATGCATATGAAAACTCTCAGAAAAAACAAAATTTAAAGCCCTAACATCAACACATTGTCAGGTTTTGTCTTCTTCAGCTCATCTCCCTAACTAGGAATTTAGCATATTGATCAACCTTATCCCTTTTTATCCTATGCAATGCAAGCTTATTTCCCCTTTGTGCTTTTAACCTATGAACTCTAACATTGAAATCTTTCCTGATATGGTCCATTAGGGCTGTTAACAGGATGTCAGGGTATGATCTTATGACCTCAAGGTACTCATCAGTTAGCCACTCATAATTAGCCGATTTATTTTTTACCACCCTGGCATATGAATGAACAGGGTTTAGTCTTTTAATTTTTACTTTAGGCCTCTCCCATTACTTTCCCGCTGTTAGCAAAAAATGACACCTTAGCTAATAAACAACCCTTAACCTTATCTTATCATTATAAGCAAACTCAACTCCAACTCTGTTCCTTATAGAATACTACTTTACAACTTTCTTCAAAATATCAAATGACAGAAACGCCATTCTTAGTTGAAACTTAGAATCTTTCATATTTGTATCATGGTTAAATAAGGGAACACTTTTAGACTCTTCCTCACTATTTTCATGCACACTTTCTAGGTCACCATCTAAGGATGAATAATTTGACTCCCTCTCCTCAAAGGTGTATCCCATACGCCTGTTGGCCTGACCCCCATGACCATCTGACCTTGTAGTGCCTTGTTCTGAATGCCCATTTACCTTAAGCCCATTGGTACCACTTCTCCCGTGCATACCAGAAAACTAGGATCAATCCCAATTTTGACATTTATACGTTCATCTTATTGTCTAATTTCATTATCTGTCTCATAAAACTCACTTGTACAACTCTCACTGTCTTCTTCACCTTCTTCACCTTTATAATCCATATCCTTATTGTCGTTATCCTCATCTCCTTCATCTTTTTTTAAATAGTCTAATTCTGTTGCACTTATACTTTACCCATCATCCTATCTTTCTTGAAGAATAATTTTTGGTCCTTCTGTACTGGTGTCATCATTTCTTGCAATAATCCTTACCACTTATTCTGCCTACTCTGACTGAATACCCTAAACAGTCCCTAAATCACCTTCTTCTCTCTCATACTTACTTTCATGTCCAATTTCACCAATACTATCATTCACTAGCTTATTTATTCCTTTAAATCCCACACTACAGCTAAGAAAACACAACCTCCTAACTGAACATCAAAATTGACCTTTTCCTTTGTTCTGACCTCTAACACCTCTCACATTTACATTTGGTTGTTGCTCTAAGACATCTTTAGTGTCTAACTCTACTAACTTAGCCTTTAGGAGTGTCAAGGGCGATTTAATATGCTCCATAAAAGCTTTTTCCTGCTTAATCGTCTTCTCCAGAGTTAATGATACCATATACACAGATATTTTGTGCTGTTGGGGTATGTGTGCATTGACCATATCCATAACTTGCTCGTCAATCTTCAAGTCTTTCAGCTTCTCCTCTAAATCTACTTCATTAGATCCTGCCAAACTCTAATTATAAATCATAAACCTTGAATACCCACATTCTTGAACCATCTTGTCAATGTCAACCATGCATATCTTTTTCATGTGAACCAGGTCAAAATGATCCTCACATCACACAACATATGCCCTCTATGGTAGCTTGGCAAAGTACCATTTATGATGGATTTTTATACTGAACCATGGATCAAATTCCTCTATAATTTCAACAAAAAAATAAAACAAAACACACTTCAACTTAGGAGCATGACAAACAAACCAATAGTCAACTACATTTCCATAAAAAATAATCAACTAGCTAGCCCGCTCTTCAACCCTCATAACTATCCATCTCCTCTTGTCAATCTACCCTATATACATAAAAAAAAATTCCCACATTCCACACCATACAAAACACCAACATTGATTACATCACCAAACAAGTACAGAATGACATGATTAATTACACTTACTATATTGCCAATCTTCTTCGTCCACCTTTCTTCGAACCCAATCTTTCAGCCTAGAACCCTTTGGCTTCAAATTCTTTTTTCCTAATCATTTTATGATTTTTCCAATGCTTCACTACACTGAACACTCTGCTTGATTAACAAATTAATGACTTCAACTTTCGGTGTTTTCTTTAACAAGGTTTAGGGTTTAAAAATGGTCAAATTGAAAGTGGCAGAAGTTAAGACGCTTAGGCAGGGTAGGTGGTTGACTGCATTAAATGTCTATATCTTTTTTTCCACTTAATAACGGTTCACTATGGCATCGTGGGGCCATTTATGGGGGCACAGTGTCCATGTCATCATTTTTCATCCACCTTAATAAAGCAAATGATGGAAAGTATCTCAGGAGGACACACATTAATAATATGAGTATCTCACTAGGACAAAATAAAGGTGAAGTACTTGAATAGGATAAGAAAATAGACTAGAAGTACTTGAATAGGATAAGAAAATAAACTAAGTGACCCATGGTGGAATTTACCTTATAAAAATGTATGAACAAATGTATAAAATTATATAACAAATGTATAAAATGTGTGAAAAAATAATGTATAAGCCCTTCACTCATATCTTTTTCCCCCTGTTTCTCTCTAACTCACCATGGATCTCTAATCAAGGTGAGACATCAAAGCATTGAACATCCAAGCATTTCGGCCAAGGATTAGAACGGTGTGATAAGGTCCATGACAACAAATTGAAGTGTCGAAGAGGTGGCTGCCAGGCAAACTAAGCAGATTGAAGGTCCTCAACGAGAGATTGCGGTGGCGTTATTGGGGATCAGAGGGGTGTGATTCAATCTCCGATGATTAGGAGATTAGTGGTATGACCTTCTAGGCAATGGACCTTCAACGGTCAAGTAAGACTTGTTAAACAAGTCAAAATCCCTAATTTAATGCCTCAATTAGTTTGTTTTAGCAAGTTAAGCAAGATTATTAAGGGTTAGATGATTCCTAGGTCAATTTGGCACCTAGGTGTCACCAAGGGCGAAATGGTTATTTTGTACCCTGATATGATAGGTTTGGTATTGAAGCTCATAAGTGGTTTTTTTAGACCTAAGTGGCAAGAAACCAAAGAGTTGGATTAGATTGCCAAGTCTTATGGCACTATTTGAGCATGAAGTCTTTTTGGCAAAACTAAAGAAGTTGAAGAGCTAAAGTGAGAAGTTGGGCTTTTAAACCATTTTCAAGGATTTGGGGCATCACTATTCATTATCTTCAACCTTCCAGTTTCGTAGCTCTCCCTTTCCTCTTCAATTACATGGCTAAATCTTCACAAAAATATCAATTCTTGGTGGAAATTGAAGTTCCAAGAGGTACCCATCCATAGGTAAGCATGTTCTTGTAACGATTTTGAGTAGTGAGCTTGGATTGGCATTTTGTGTGCTTATGAGCCATAGGTACATGTTGGGCATGTTGATTCCTTGATGTCCTTGGTTTCTTGAGCTTTCATAAACTTGTGTCTACCTTAATTGAGCTTATTTTGGGTGCCTAGTGTGTTGATTTTGCTTGGAACTATAGGAGCCTTAGTGGAACCCATTTTTCTTGGTAGAATGCTTGATTGCTTGCTTGTTCTTCTCAATTGAGGTAAGGGATTTAGTTTATATACTCTTATAATGCATTTCTTAGTTGTTTGAATGTTGGTTTCAAGTGGTTTATGATATGCATTGTTATGGTGAGGTTTATGTTGTGATGGGCTAGTGGTAATCAAGCTCTTAGGTAGTGCAATTGATCCCTTGATGCTTGTTTAGTTTGGCATGGAAATGGCCTATTGTAGTTGTTTTAATGGACAAGAACTTGGCAAGGCTTCGTATGAAGGTTTGGGTGGCTTAGGAGGCCTCCAAACATGCTATGAACAAAGTTTGGAAGTGTGGGGCTTGGGGGCTTAGTGTTGCAGTGCCCAGGACCCCATTTGGAACCCGAAGAAAAATGGCCTTTGGCACTTCAGTGCCGGTTCTAGTGCCTAAGAGCCAGAACTCAATAGCATTGACATGCTATAGAATTTTTACCATAACTTTTCGCTCGGGTGTCCGATTGAGGTGATATAACATTCCACGTGAAGCTAAGAGAAAGACCTAAAATTTTCATGTTTTTACTCAAGGTTGAATTGGCCTAGGTTTTTCTGTATTTTGCTTCAAAGTGAGGACAATGAGTGCTTAAGGGGCCTTAGGGTGAAAGGTGACCAATGGTACCTTAGTACCCTCAGTAGCTCCTTAAAGCACTAGTTTGTAGACCAAGTTTTCTTGGGTATAAAGAAAGCATGAAGGAAAGTGATATTAGAGGAGTTTAGAGCACTACAATAAGGCCATTAAGAAATGTTAAGGGGGGTTTAGCACCATTGGTAGTCTAGTTGGAGGCTTTGAGCTTAAGACAACAATGAGAAACCCTAGTACACATGAAGGATTCTTTAGAACATAGAGAATTGAGTCCATCCATAACAAATCTTACCATAATAGTGTGAACCAAGTAATGGTGGATAGTGGAGCACCATGGATGAAGGCTTAGTGCACTTGTAACCTAGCCAAGTTGTGACTTGAGGCGCAAGTAAAAGCTTAGTGCATCCGTGGTAGGTTAAATGGTGAGGCTTAGTACCTTGGTGGTTTAAGTGAGCTCATTAGCTCAAGACACCATGCGGGTTCCTAATACGTTTGATTGGGTAGAGGCTTAGTACCATAGCAGCCTAGGTGGGCCAATGGCTCAAGGCACTATGTGAGAGCCTAGTACACCTAGTGTGAGTTCCTTTGAACTCAAGCAATGAGCATCCACCATGTTCACCTGTACAACAATAAAGGGAAGGTTATTTAGTAAGCTTAGCTCATTAGGACATTAGTAAGTCAAGGTTAGCTAGGAGCGAGTTAACAGCCAAAATCTCGCTAGGCATGGGGTGACATTTGTGCGAGGACTAGGTTAAGGAAGAGTCTCAAGGGACCCAAATATATGCGTATATATTAGGCCTCAAACTGCATAGATCCTGTAATAGATTTCATATACTATATATGAGTGTCCTCATGTTTTTGTTTGCAGGTTTTAATGTTTCTTTGTAGGTACCCAATTCCCTTACTGGGAATCCTCAGATTCTTATTCCCTTTAATGTTCTTGTGCAGATTGTATCTATAAAGAGCTGATAACCATTGATGGTTGTTTTGCTAGTGCATTCATATAAGTAACCACCTAGTGAATTATTATCGATTATAGTTTATTGCTAGTTATATGTTGTACTAACTATAGTTGTCTTACAGCCTTGCAGAGACTAGTGGCACATGGACGGACATAGTAGATCATAGATCTTAGTAGTAATCCTTCAGTGTATGTATGGATGCTTGTTTAGCCTCCAATGTCTCTAGGTCAAGTAGCAATTTAGTTGTTTTTTGGCATGTGCATAGTCTTTACTTATGTAATGATGCATATGTGCAATTATTACTTGTAGTAAATACATTTATCTTTTATGCTTTGACTTGTGTTTTAGTTATGTTTTATAAATGTCGGCAGTGTTTTTGATTCATTTTCTTAAAGTGAAATTCAAGTCAAAGAAAATGCATGCATAGTGCATTATGGGTTAATGACTAGATGCGTGAAAGGTTTTAAAATGGGACAAGTAATTAACTAACCAACTGCAACTAGCGTAGGACTCCAGTTCCGTAGTCTTCCTGGGAGAGTCCTATTCGGGTTAGGGACGCTACATCGGAGTCCGAAGTGGCGAGATTAGAGATCGGAGAGGCACAATTCAATTGCTAGCACGAAGAGGGAAACGACGTGATTCAATTATTGGCACTTGATTTGGAATAAAAAATGACAGCGATCAGCAGTAAGATCGTTGGAATGAAGAGGGGCAAAAGCTGTAATGATGAAAGGGAGAGAAAGAAACCATTTGAGAAGGGAAATTTTTGGGGTAAAGTTGTGAATAACCACTATGTCTAATTAGACATATGTCCTTAATATCCATACATATCTCACATATAATTTGTGATATCCATCACTATTTTTGAAGAAAATCTTTCTTCCTAGGGTCTTGGGCCGTTTGAGGGTCTTTGCATTAAGTTTTTGCCTAGGAAGCCTAGTAACATTAGTTTATCATGATCGGGCTTAATTAGTCTATTAGATATGTCGCACGATATGAGGGTGGTTAACAATGATGATACATGGTTTAAAAAAACAATGATTATACATGAAATTTAATTGTCGTACTTCCCACGATTGGTGCGGTGGACTAAGTTGTATCATGTATGATTACATATTACCCCTATAAAATGAAAGATCAAAACATGAATAAGGCCATATTTGGGCTATATATTGGGTTCAGGTTTCCTACTAGGCGAGCTTCTCAAAATATTAGAATAAGAAATGATAAAAATGATGAATAAACTATTAATGTTTGTAAGACAGCTAAATTGGTCATTGGGCTTAAATAGACTACTTTTTCCTTAATTGAGGAAAATATTCAGCCACTTTAAATGTTAAATAAGTCTAATGGAATCTCAATATAAAATGTCAACTTTAGCTCCTATATATTTTTTCCTTCTGCTCCCAGCATCCTTCAAGTTTGTGGAATTAACATTTTAACTATCATCTTTGCTCATTAGACCAGCTTTGCAATTCACCATATTGGGACCACATAATTGTAACCCACTAAAATAGCCCACCAATAGCTATGTCATGCTATTGAAAGCTTAGATAAGAAAAAGATTATCAATATCAACGGAGTGAATGAGGTTAGGCCCATGGTAAATAGTAAATTGAGGTTAGCCACTAGTTGGGGCTTTACTGTATATGATGTAAGTGGCTCCGGGTACCCAAATGGCAGTGATTGTAGAACTCTAGGGAGAGGCCAGATCATTGGTGAAATAAGGGGAAGTAGCATTTACACGATTGAGGTCTCATCCTCTTTAATCGAGTAATTGTTTGCGTGAGCATAATGGTGCAACGCTAGGAGGAGGCATTTGGGAAAATTAATGACTGACAAAGGCATGTTAGATGGTGATGGTACTGATGAGGGTGTGGCTAGAAGGTTTAGAACGATAGTGGTAGATTTGGATTGATTAATTTAGTAAAAGGGGTGGTTTATTTGGCTGAAAACAGAAGGTCAATGGCTGAATTGGGTAAATTCAGACCATTAATGGTTCATATCAAGGTTGTCAAACTCGTGATCCTAATCGTAGGATCGCACGATCCTATGATCCTAATCGAACAAAACTTGTCAATGCGCAATAGGATTGCTGGCACCATGGGATCGTGTAGGATTGCTTATAGGATCGTAAGATCGTTAGAATCATTAGATCCCACCGATCCTAAGTAATGTTAATTTGTATTGGGTTTAGGGTTATATTTGGCCCAAATTATAAAATTTGGGTGATAGGAGGCCCATTTTCCTTGAAATAGGTTGTCACTATTGGGCCTAAATTTGAAAATCAAGGGTAAATAACAGCAATTAAGCCATCAGCCTCTTTGCTCGCGTACTCGCATCTCCTCTTGGTCAGACGACATTACTAGCATCCTTAGCCGTCTTCGGCAACAGCCCCAACGCTGGCGCTCTGGCAACAGCGACAACCGTAGGCTCTCAAGCAATAGCCCCAACCGTTAGCACTCAATCCCTTCTCTGTCTCACTCCATTGTTACTTTGTCGCGCTTCAAGACGGCGCTCCAACGACAGCCTCAATCACCAGCACTACATCACTACTCCGTCTCGATGTTGTGTCTCACTGCTTTGTCAAGCTTGAGTTTTCTACCAAGTCCAACCATTTTGTCTCACTTTGTCTCCCGGCCCTGCTGCTCCATTGCTCTCTCTCTTGACAAAAATTGTGGGCTCGTTTTATCAATCAGAAGGTGTCTTAAGCTGCAGCTGAATGATTAAGGTCAAAATTTGATAAATTTCTAATTTATTGGTTAAACCTACGTAGTTGAAGTGTTAATCGGTTTGCTTATTAATTCGAGTTTCAAAAAATGCTATATTTGTTTCATGAAACATGCTCGTGCTAATGATTTTGTTGGAAATCATAAAATATGCTCATGCTATTGTTAACATAAATTTTGTTGACGAGCCGAGACCAGATTCTATTTCATGAAAGATGCTCATGCTATTGTTAATAGAAATATGATGCTTCCCTCATTATTAATAATTAAATATAGAATTGTATTGCATTTGACTATTTATCATTGTTATGGTACTTAAGCTTTATTTCGGTTTCTAATATAATTTATCTATTCCATAAATTATATTATTTAGATAAGAAATTTTAGGTTATTGTAGGATCTCATGATCAACGATCCGAACTTATGATCTCAATCTTACATAGTAAAAAATGATCAAAGTAAGATCCCAATCTTGACAACCTTAGTTCATATGTTAATTTTGCATATAAGAAACCCTCTTCCTCTTCAAACTTGGATCCGTACAATCCTAATTCAAGCCTCCGAAGAGCTTTTTCGTCTCAGGTTTCTGAAACCCCCAAAGCAACTCAAAAGAATCAAAGCATTACAGAATCCCAGAAAAGCATGGTCGTCTCCTTCGCCAACCAGTACGGCCTGGACGGATCGGTGCAAGATCTCGACAATACAAGAACAATACTCGGAGAAAGTTCCAACTCCGAAGACCCTTTTCACAGGCTACCTTGCTTCACAGGTCATAAGCCATCTTGTTTCTATCCTCAAAACATGTTATTGCTTTCGCAAATACCGAGCAGTTCCAGGTTTCCTTTCGGAGCTTCAACTCCAGCAAAGGTGAATGTTAATAGGTGTACAAGTTGCGACAAAAGGGTTGGATTCATTGGTTTCTTTTGCCGTTGTGGGGATGTCTTCTGTGGGACGCATAGGTACCCGGAAGAACATAGTTGTGCTTTCGATTGCAAAGGTTCCGGCCGGCGAGATTTGGCCGACCATGTGTAGGCGTAGGGGCATATGTTGTCTGATTCAAAGGATCATGAAATACGCACGCACGCAGACACGTACATCAAATTATAAAAAAATATATAATTGAAGATGTCTTGCTGATGGCAATCGGCTCATGCATTAGTTAGGATTCAATTTTTAGTTCGTGTAGGAGAGTTCTTGTAATAATTAGATAGTTGATTTACGTCAATTAGGTTGAAGTTTAAGAAGAATAGCTCTTTATCGTAACTCATTACAATTCATTTTAGTCTCATTCTAACTTCTTTTTGTTTTGTTTTGTTTTGTTTTGAAATTCAAGGACTAGCTATATCACTGTACTCACAAGAAATTAGGAATATGAAACATGAAAAAGATAAGTTGTTAGATGGAATGTATCCATGTATGATCATGCATTATGATGTCATGACCCCTTTGAACGACATAGATTGTTGTTGGAGGGAAGTGGCGACCAATAGAGGGGCCCTGGAAGTAGACAAAAGTGACAAAAAGATGGGAACATCAGCGGCCAGTCTAAAATCCTAATCAAAGACTTTAATTTGTTGCTACATACATGGTGAGAGAGCAAGGTAGCTTGCTAGCCGTATGGATTATACATAAATTAAAACAAAAGAAACACCCAAAACTAGTGACAAAGAGATATGTAAATGATAGTGAGCATGTAAAGGATATAGATAGATTTGGTCTGATGGGATTCAGTTGCATCAAAATTCAAAAGGTTGAGTTTTTCAATTAAACGGATCTAGGTCACATGTAATTTTTTTTGTTCACCCACCAAGTTTTGTTAGGATGTGGATTTGGCTTCACTAGTTTCATATCCGAGATGTGTGTGTGTGTATAAGATAGCTTCCCTTCTAATTTGAACAAGGACAGTTCACTAGAAGAGAAATGGACATGAATGATTGAAAGATGTCACTGAATTTCAGTGGCAATATGGTTCAGTCGCATGATACTCAATTACACGTTAGTTGCATAAATTAAAATATTTTCCGTACAATCACTTTTTAGTTGCTCCAAAAAAAATATTAACCTTGCCAATTGCTTTTTAGTTGCACAAAAAGCACCAGATATTCAAGTATGATCAAACATTCGCAAGGTGTGATTAAATAAACTAACTGAATTCATTACAAGAAGTGACTGAAATTATTGTAAGGTGTGATTAAATTCATTACTAGATGTGATTGAATTTTTTTGTTTTTTGACTAAATTCAAAATGGTGCGATTGAATTTCAATCACTTTATTTGAATTCAAATTTCAAAAAAGTGCAACCGAAGTTTTTAATTGCATGCTTTTCAGTCACATCATAGCAAGTGAGTCGTATACTAGCGGTGCAACTGAATATTAGTTGCACGTCAGTTGCATGTCTCCCATAATTCTGTAAATCCTACCCCTTCTTCATTCGGCTGAACCCTCTACACTCTCAACAATTCTCCCCCTCTCCTCCTTTGTTGGTTCTTGCTCCTTGTTCCTCATTCTTCCTCCTGCTGCTTGGATTTGTCGATCTGGAGGAACATTATTAGTTTTCTAGCCACACATCTTATTTTGGTATGTTTTCATCCTTTTCTCCTTGAGTTTTTTTTCTCTATTTTGAATCTTAAGCTTGTTCTTCGAGTTTAAATTTTATATGGCATTTCTTGTTGAGTTTGCTAGTACTCAAGATACAGGAGATCCCGACTTACCGCTTGGTTGATGGGGAGCAACATACTCATGATCGTGCAATCTATTAGAGTGATGCTCAAGCTGATTAGGATGCTGACAATGCGCTCCTCTGATGGGTTTAGCCATGTTGTTATCTAGCGTTTATGATAATTAAATTGTATTTAAGTGACATTTTATATTAATAATAATTTTTTCAGTTATTTTTTAATATTAATAATTAACAATCTTAATTATTATAATAATTGTAATAATCATCATAATAATTATAACAATTAGATATTTTTAATTATTCTATTAATTATAAGCCACTAATTATAATTATAATAATTATTTTTAATTCATCATAACAAACTTTAAATTAAATTCAACAAAAAAAAGTCAACCAAGCGATTAACACCTTCAGTTGCATCCAGTATTTGCACTTAGTTGCACTTGGCGGAGCAACTATAGGTTATATCATTGATCGTTTCAATGGCATTTCAGTCATATCATATGACTGAATGCTATTATTTTTTTCAATGACTTTAGTACTCCCACCTTGTAGTGGTTTTTGTAAATTAGGATATTAACCCATCATCATCATCAAAGTCTTGCGTTAATGGCGAGCTAATAAGCAGAAAGTGGAAACATCTTTCATCAAATTCCCCCAAAGTACTGTCCTTTTTCAACTTTGAAAGCATTGTCATATAATTTTCAATGTTAAAAAAAATATGTTTCACTAGATTTGTAATTACATGTAACATAATTTTAAACTTTGGGTTTAGGCTTAATGGTCAATATATCCTCATCAAGCTTATGGTTGTACCGAATCTTGACATTTATATGGTTCGCGCTTTCACAGAGCTAACAAAGCCTCTACTATCTACTATAGATCTCCTTGTTACTCAAAACTCTCAATAGTGACTACGAAAAAAAAAAACCCCTCAATAGCCATGTTAGGGAATACGAACAAATAAAAAACAAATAACAGAGTGAATTTTATATGTACAAGCTCATTCTTTCTTTCTGTAGCTTAATTATAAATGCAAAGGTTATATATTTGTGTGTGTGTGTGTATAGATGCTGAGAATTGTCTACCTATTATTAAAGTTGAGAAATTAAGGATTAAGTGAAAGAAAATTTGTCTTGAGCTCGGGCTTAGGGCACGGCAGGATAGCGCACTTGCCAACCGTGCTAAGATGCTAAGACTCTATCTTGGGGTTTGGTCTTTGATTGTTCATCAATATTATTGCTTAATTCCTGGTCTTTCCATTCTAATTTTGCTATTTAATTAACAAATTACAATTACTTGTTGGACTACCACTCCTGCCTAGCTAAATAAATACTACTACTTCATAAACAATTAGTTTTACCAACTTTTCAAACACCACTTTTCTAAGGGTATTGATTCGAAAAAGTTTTTATAAGACTACCTAAATTATAATACATCTCAACCAGCAGAGGTGCAGTTAAAATACTTTCGCCTGTGATGATTTTAAAATATATGGGATCAAATTATATATATATCTTTATCAATATTTAGGGGAAATGACATATTCAATCCAACAACTTTTGGTACATTTCTATTTAAATCTTAAAACTTTAAAAGTTTCTATTTGAATCCTAAAATTTATAAAACATGTAAATAGTTTGTCTGAACCTTAACTGCAGAACAAGTTGCTAACGGCTTGGCTTAGGTGGCTAACTGTTTGGCTTATGAGGCAGAAAACCTCCGTTCATACCTTTTGATCGAACAAAATTCCTCTGTCCCAGTGGGCATGTACCACATGCTCTCTTTGTCCTAACATCCTCCTCCTTTGCGGCATCCATTTTCGCCAGCATGTCTAGCGTCATCGCTGATCCTCCTTCCTCTCTTGATTCAATGTCTTTTATTTTTGGAGACGTAAATTTGAGAAAAAAAATGTGATAAAAAATGGCGGGGTTCATGTCACTATTCTCACTGGGTCTCTACCATCTCATCTTTGCAATCTGCAGCTTCCTAATATCCCCAGTCCTACTCCACCAAGCCCTTCCACCCTTTTCCCTCCTCCGCCGCCGGCCATCGCTCCAAACACCTCCATCTCTGCCTCCTCCTACTTTGCCCTATCGTTGCCTTTGCTCGCCAGTGTCTCCTCTCCTCAAGGGCCGGACCCCCATCCACCGTTTCACCTCCCTCCAGTGCATCGCCTTCCTCTTCATCTTCCTCATATTCTCCACCACGCCCTTCTTCTATATATATCCAAATCCACTTCCCTCCTTCCCCTCCCTCCCGATATCTTCTTCGCCCTCGCCTCCGTCCGCTTCTACCTCCAATACGCTATCTCCACTGTTGCCACGTGCCTCGGTTCAGACCTCCGATCTCTAGGCTAATTATGTGACGCACTATCTGCCCACGTTTCCATTCTCTGCTCCCTCTTATGTTTGATCCTCGCTTGCCTTCCCAAGCTCTTCATGGCGGACATCAGCCCTCTACTTGCAGGGCCTGTAGGAGCTGCAAATAGGGCTATCCATTTACGTGGAGGCCTTCATCCCGGAAGGGTGTCATTAGCTTCTGGACGTGGTTAGTGGCACGGAGGGGTTGACAAAATGCGATCTTGAAGAGTCCAGGTTGAGGGCTGTGGCCATTCTGGATCTCGTGTCTGTGGTTCATGTCATGTTTGTGGTCATCATTGTGATGGCTGCTTAAGTTGTTCTTGCAATTGCAAAGAGTGTTGCCTCCAAGAGACATGGCTCTCATGGGAGGTTTTTTTGCCACAAAAGCCAAACTGTTAGCCACTTAAGTCAAACTGTTAATCACCTGTTTATTATGGGGTTAAGTTTAGAATTAACTATTTACACGTTTTAATTGCAATTTTTATGACTCAAATAAAAATTTACAAAGTTTTAGTATTTTAATAGAAAAGTACCAAAAATTTTAAAACCGAATGTGTTATTTTTCCTCAATGTTTGTATAAAGTATCTATGTACATTTATTTAGTTTGAGTGGAGATCTTTAAAAAATAAGTATATCCCTAGTCAAGTGGTGAAAATTTAAAATATGAACCCCTTCTAAATTAATTTTCTTCATATATAATCGACCATTTAAGATATTTAAATCCTCTTTATTCGGACAAATTAACTTGCATTAATTTCTTATATAGAAGCTTTATTTAAGATTTACAAAATTTGGTTAATTGCTAGATTAGTTAAATAGGTAGGCCACTGTCATATCATCATGAAAAACAGCATCCCAACATGAATTGAACAACTCAAATTTGTTTAATTTTGACAGGTAAATGGCTCCCCTTTAACCCAAAAAAAAAAAGACAGGTAAATGACATTTCAAAAAAAAAGAAGAAGAAGAAGAAAGAGGATTTAGTTCATTGGGACCAAACTGGCGGTCCATGAGTGTATATAATTAAATACTCAATCACACCATAATATTACATAAGTATAGTATTATGGTGAAGGACAACCAAGTGCAGAACGTGGAGAATCTGGAGATCAACAATATCACATAATTGAGACGAATATTTTCACATGATTTTTAATTAAGCTAATCCATCATTAATTGATTAAATAATCTCACCATAATCATCCTGAGAAAATCTGAATTCGCATTATTATTTACATGAAATTTAATTATCTATAAGCTTTACAATATACATATCAAGCTGCATGGGTGAAAAACCAGAATTAAACCCTCCAGAACCAAAATTGAAATCTGAAGCTTTCTCAGATTCTCAATCTAAACCTCCAATGGCAACCAAAAAGTAAAACAGGAAAAAAAAAACAAAAATTGAAACAAACCAATTATCTTTATATTGATCAGCTTAGCTTGACTTAGAATTCATGACCAGATTCCCGCCGCATTCAAACAACGCCATGGCCGTCATCTCCCGCTCGAATCTCCAAATGTAATTGAGACCCACCAAAAGCTCAACAATGGCCGCCTCCGTCTTCTCCTTGTTCGCGAACACTAGCGTCTGCAGAAGCAAAATGCTCGTTTTCGGCGACAGGTTGTGCTGCTCGAAGCTCCTCTCGTTCTGCCACTTTATCATGTTGTGTGCCAGCGGCGAAAGCCACCCCAGTATCTTCCCCAGGGCCGTCCTCCACTCGCTGGCAAGCGCCGGGTCTGTCGCCGAGAATCCAACCCCTCTCAACCTCGCCCGCAGTGCCGATCTGATACTGTTCGGAAGCATGGTGTAGAGATCGTCTCGCGCGTCGACGCCCACCAGATGCGGCGAGCGGATCATCTTCTCCATCACGATGATCAGGTTCGCGTAATGCAGCGCCAGCGCCGCCCCGCCTAGCGTGCTCGCCGGCGGCTTCAGCAGCTTCGAATTTGACTCTAAGAACCCGCCGCCGTTGGTGCTTGAATTGACGTCCTTCGGACTCTTCAGGGGACCGGACACGAATGTGGGACTCGAGTTGTTCTCTGTCGGGAAGACGGTGGCGGACGCCGACAGGCTCCGCGCCAGAGACTGCGGCTGTCGGACCCCGAAAACCAACTTGACCCTCGCCAAAACTGTGAAGGTAGATCTGGCCAGCATCGCAACCGCCGTGTCGAAGCTCCGACTCCAGAGAGATCTCTCTTTTAAGTACTTGACCTCTTGTCGTTGCCACAGCAGCTTCTGCTGAAGATCGGCAAGCTTGTGCCCTTCGATTTCTTTTACATGGAAAGATTTTCGAAAATTTGCCTCCATCGCCGATAATTCCTCCATTTCTTTGCACAGGGTGGCGGTGAGCGAGACGAGGCGGTCCATCTTCTTGTTCCGAGCCTCCATGTCCTTCCGGGAGAGGACCCAGGAGTGGGGATCCCGGCCGAGGTCGGCGAAGTCGAGGAAGAGACGAGGAAAATCGCGGAGGGTGGGGTCAGAGCATCGGTGGGTGAAGCGGGAGACGGAGGCGGCGAGGAGGCGGAGGTTTTCGGCGAGCTCGGCACAGGCGAGGGAGAGGAGGAAGGAGTCGTCGTTGGAGACGATCTTGCGGATGCCGTCGAGAGAGATGGAGTCGTGGCGGAGGCGGGCGAGGTTGGTGTCAGAGAGGGAGGTCCAGAGGTGGAGGAGCTTGGACATGAGGCCGGCGATTTCGAAAGCGAGGACGCCAACAGCGGATTTCTTGGGGGCGGGTAAGTGGAACCGGGTCGGGACGAGGCCGTTGGAGAGGGATTTTTTAACTTTAATGAGCCAGGTTTCGAGAGCCATGGATGAGACTAATTGATTTGCCTTGCAGATAAGAAGAACAAGAAGAAGAAGAAGAGTTTTGGAACGGAATAGAGCCTGAGGAGCTGAAGCGAAGAGCAGGAAGATGATAGGAATGGAAGAGAAATCGAAATGAAATAAAAGAGTTAGAAAGATGGGGCAAATTATGGTGGGAGAAATGAAATGAAACAAGAAAAAGCGAGCGGGTGGCGAGTGCGTGTGCGTGTGAGAATGAAAATAAAGTCACATGCGCTGACAGCGCGTGGTGGTGGGCTATGATATGATAAAGAAAGAGCTTTGCCTGTCTAGTGTCTATAATCTATTTACATTTACAAAGAGATTCTCCCATATTGCTGTCGCTTAAGGGTCAATTACGGCTTAACTCAAGGTGGCTTATTTTTTTTTAATATATTTTTATTTAAAATTAATTTTATTTAAAAGTTAATATTAAATAGATATAATAATTTATTTGAAAGTAAATTTTTATAATGTTATTAAATATTTATGAATTTTTATTTTTTAAACATAAAAAAGAAAATTTCATAAAAAAATAAGATTATAAAAAATGTATTTTAAATGGATTATTACATCATATAATATTAGCTTTCAAATGAAATTGATTTCAGGAAAAAAAAATATACATATAAAAATAAGTCATTTTGGAATAAATTGACTTAAGTTAAAATGAATTGGCTCTTAAACCATAACTTGTGTGAAGCCTATTATGTTAACTTAGTCTGGGGACTACTTCACAATGTTTATTGATTTAGGAACCATTTAAAATAGAGGATATATTCGAGGGACCAATGGTGAAATTTAGACTGAAAAACTATTATCAAGTACTGTCATAAGAAAGCATTTAATTGGTTCAATACATAACAGTGCGAACATAATAATCTAATTAGCTTTTGGCTTTTAGAAAAATGTATACAAATTGTCCAAATTACATATTAGAATTGATCTGAATCGTTAGAATTATATTTTGATTTATTCTACTCATATTTCTAATACTTTGGCATATAGTAAATGAAAAAAAAAAGATAAATATTAAAAATTTTACTCCTCATTTCTAAAATTAAAAAAAAAAAAAAGATAAACAACATATAGTCCAAAATTAGTGAGAAGCAACTTTATACATGTTAGGTCAATATGGATAATGAAAAATATTTATTACTCTTTGATCTATTTAGTTTATTCGGTTTTAAGTATATAATCCAATAACTTTGCTTGTCTATTTACAAATGGGGAAATAACATTTTTTGTCCTCCAATATTGTCAATTTTCTCGCTTTAGTCCTGAAATTACTCAAGTTGCCAATGAAGTCTTCTAACGTTTATTCTATAAGCTCTATCAGTCCTATAACTCTTGAAACTGCCATGTGTCTTACGGAACAGCCAAATGGCACTTGATGCTGTTTAACTCACAACAAATAAGAAGTGAGGCGGTGATGTGAGGTCCACCCCGTACACGTGTTGGTTCACATGAAGATTGACCTTCACGCCCCTCTCTTATAGTTGCATATTTATGAATGTGAGGTGGTCGACAAGGTGAAAAAGACAGGGTTAATGTGCAAGGTCAGCAAGGTGAAGAAGACAAGTCAATGGGGTGAACATGCTGTGGTCGGTGGGAGACTTGTGGCAGTGGCGGGTGAAGAAGATAAGGGTCGCAAGGTAGTGGCAGAGATTGAGGGTGGTAGCGATGTTGGGATTGATGGGTTGAGTGATTGAGGGTGGTGGAGTGGGTGATTAAGCATGCGGTGGTGGAGATTCAGGGCCAAGAAATTGAGGGTGGTAGTGACATTAATTGGGCGATTGATGGTGGCAACAAGGTAGGGTCAGGCAATTTATGGTTGTGGCAACGTTGGGGATGATGGGATCGTGAGGCTGCAATGGGTTACACAGACAAATTTGTGTATGGCTTAACACACTTCCGTGTTCACATCCTTATTTTTGCCCCATATCCCCCTTACTTTCTTAAATGCAGTAAAAAAAAGCCCTTATGTGTTATAAGTTAAACAACATCAAGTGTCATCTGGTTGTTTTGTTAGACACATGGCAATTTCAAGAGTTACAAGACTAACAAAGTTTACGAAATAAACAGTTGAGGACTCTATTGGCAACTCAAGTAATTTTAGGACTGAAATGGTAAAATTGACAAGCACTACAAGAGTGCATGGTATTTGAGACACAAAAAACCGTAGGATTATAGTAGGAAATGTTCATTTCTTATAATAAAAATCGTAGGACTAAACTGTAGGAAATACTTGTGTCAAAAATAGAAAGTCCAAGAGAAGTGTAGGACAGTCCTACGGTTCTCAAACACATGATAATCCTACGTATTTGTGACAATGTGTGTCCTACAGTTTTCTGACACATGATTTGTTTTACAGTTTTCTGGTGCTTTTTCATCCTACAGGTTTGTGACAGATGATGTCCTACACTATTTTGACACTAGTTGTCCTTTGGTTTTGTGACACCAAGTTATTTCTTTTTTTGTTTTTTTGAAAATCATATTATATATATATATATATAATATATATATATATATAAAGAGATAGAGAGAAAGAGAGTAAAATCCAAATATGGTCCTTTAACTTTTTTGTATAACAATTAATAATTATATTAAAAGAATACAAAATTCTAGGTTAAAGTTGACAAAACCTCACAATCTTGAGGACTAAAAGGTGTATTAACCCAATTCCTTCTTCCACAAATCGGTGACCTTCCGTATCCTGACGAACGAACTTCTCCGTCTCCGGTGACTTGGCAATTCACCCTGCCTTCTCAATCAATGGAAAGCTGACAGCCTTCGATTATTCTTATCTCTTTCAGGTGCCATAGTTAGGTAGAGATGAGGGCTCAGCAGATAGAGACAAAGGAAAATTGAATCAGCCAAATTGAAGAATCGATGTAGAGAATAGGTGATTGAGAGTGGGAGAAGCAAATGCGGGGAGGGACAAGCACGACGGGAGCGAAAGAAGAGAAATCGAAGGAGCACAATTGGAAGCGCAAGATGGTGCCAACATGATTAGAAGCAGAATTAAACCCAGGTGGTGGCGATGAGAAATATGTATGGCGGTGAGGAGAAATCAGTATGGAGGAAGAGAGAGGCCTGGCATGGAAGAGGAGGATAACGACTAAGAACGGATCGTGCAACTGGATATGAATAAAAGAAATGGCTTGTCTGATGGTTTTGCCACTAGAGTGAGAAATGAAGCCAAACCGTAGGATCCATCCTACGGATCTGTGACAGATATTGGAAATCGTAGAACAGCCGTAGGAACTATTCCTACTATTTTAAGTCAGTAGCAGATGTAGACAAATTTTTTCATTTCCCACTCTCCATCATCTACCAAAAATTTTGCATTTCCCGCCTACCCCAGTCACGATTTTGTGAAGATTAAAACCATAAGAAAATCATCACATTAGAAAATTTCCTTCCCCTAAAAAAAACACTATTATTATTATTATTATTATTATTATTATTATTATTATTATTATTATTATTATTATTATTATTATATACACACATACATTTTTAACATGTATATATTTAAACAATATTATATATGCATTTAAACACGCGCGCACACACACACGTGCTTGTGTGTGTTATATAATACACTATATGTGTATGTGCATGCACACGAACCAATATGAAAATTGCTATATTCTAACAAAATCATTAAATTTACTAAATATGAAAATTGCTCAATATGAAAATTACTACATGCATGCAAGCCCTCAAAAGAAGAAAGTAATTACTAGTATAACTCAAATATGGAAGTGAAACCTTATTACACACAATAATTGAAGTATATAATAATAAGTTCAATAATCGCTCCATCATCTTTGAAAGCTTCACTAAGAATTAGCCTTCATCCTCAAAATCATCTTCAGAATTGTTACTAAGTAACTATATAAATGAAGTTCCATATTCATGTTTTACCACTATCGAAGGCCGGTGTTAAGTAAATTAATTAAGGGTAGGTTTAGAGAAGGTTAAGGTTAATTAATGATAATGTAAATGTTAGGGATTATAGTTTTAATTAGGGTTATATTTTTAGGGTAATTGTTGAGTTTGAGTTTAAAGTTTACGCTTATAGGGTTTGGGCTGGTAGCTCAAGGTTTAGACGTTTAGAGTACTTAAGGCCTAGGGATTTAGAGTTAAGGTTGAGGCTTAGGGTTTAGGATTAATAAGATTTGTGTTTAAAGTTAGGGTTTGGGTTTAAAGAGGGTTTGGGGTTAGGGTTAGGGTTTGTGTTTAGAGATTTAAGGTTTAGGGTTTATGACAGTTTAGGGTTAGGGTTTGGGGCGACGTTTAGGGTTAAGGCTTATGTTTAAGGATTCAGGGGTTGGTAGGGATTTAGGGTTAGGGTTTGTGTTTAGGGATTTTAGGGTTTAGGGTTACAAATTGTAAGGTAATTGTCACAATTTATATTCCTACAATTTTGAGACACACTCATGTCATCAAAAAGTTGTAGTAAACTCTTTCCTTCCTACGATTTTGAGGCATCTAATTTGCCACTGTTTTGTTCATTAAAAAAATCATAGGAAATCATCAAGCACCAAAATCATAGGACTATTTTTTTGCATGAAAATCCTAGGAAAGACCTTTGCAAAAAAAAAAAGCGTAAGACATTAGAATTAAAACTGTTGGACACTTTGGCCCCACCACAGCATATGATGATTTTACTTCAATTTATTTATCTTTCAATTTCTACCATAAGAAGTGGTTGTAGGAAATAATCCTTATCTTTATCCTTGTAGTGAAAATTATAGGACCAAAAGTGTCCTTTCCCCTCTGCAAATACAAAGAGATTCTAGCATATTGTTATCGCTTAAGGGCCAATTACAGCCCTTTGTGGGCACCTCGAATTTAAACGTTAACTTGTGCAAACGTTAACTTAGTTTGGAGCCTACTTTAGAATGTTTATTAACTTAGGAACCATTTTACAATATAGGATATATTTGAGGGACCAACAGTGAAATTTAGTCTGAAAAACTATTAGCATCAGATGTCACTATGGGTAAGCATTCAATTAATTTAATTTATAACCATTCAAACACAATGATCTGATTAGTTTTTGGCTTTTAGAAAATGTATCCAAATTATCTGAATTGTGTGTCAGAACTGATCCAAACCATCCGAATTACATTTTGGTTTATTCAGTTCTTCTTTCTAATACCTATGCATATACTAAATAAAAAAAGTTAAATATTAAAAATTTTATCTCTCATAGGCCAAATTAAAGAATAATAAATAATATATAGTCCAAAATTAATGGAAAATAACTTTATATATGTCAGATAATTAGTTTGGATAATGATAAAATATTTATTATTGTCCAATCTATTCGGTTTCAAGTGCATGATTCAAAAACTGATCCGATAATCGAATATGAAATTTTATTTTAATTTGAACTGACTGAACTAAAAAAAAAAGTAACTAAACCATTTTATATGAATATAATTAGTTTTTTTTTATTTTTTCGGTTTTGTCTAAATAATTTTGATCCTAGGCATTGCAACAAGAGATTTTCCCCCGAATGCAATGTTAACGTACGATTGATGTCTATAACTGAAAGCAACTATATAATCATACAGTCATCAAAAGAGATAATGTCTATGTTTTCAAATTCAAGAATTGAGAGATATTGCACTGATTTTTCATTTATTAGTTTTAACGGCAATGCTAATTGCAAATGTGAATTCTTACCAAACAATGTCTGAAAGGTCTCAATTGGTAGTTAATGTAGTTGTTCAACTTCTTTGATATGCTTATTATACTCGTAAACCCAATTGTGTT
The DNA here is from genome assembly GCA_005392925.1 of Aquilaria sinensis. NCBI lineage: Eukaryota > Viridiplantae > Streptophyta > Magnoliopsida > Malvales > Thymelaeaceae > Aquilaria > Aquilaria sinensis. The sequence goes on along the minus strand of SMDT01002881.1, from coordinate 652,473 downwards.
ATATATATATATATATCTGTATGTATGTATGTGTACATGATGAGACAATTTTTTCCTTAGATTCTTAATAATTATTTGATCTTCAATAAAGCTACAGCAGGCGGGACACATATATTGAAGTTTTACTTCTCAACTACATATACATATATATAGAGAAGCATGCATGGCATATGTATATATGTTGTTTTAATTGTCTCTAGAACTATAATTATGTCGTACGAATTTGACAACTTGAAGGTAGAAAATACAAAATGAAAAACACAAAGATGTAACGGGCAAATCATCCACTATCATTATCGATTCAGGGAAAATTGCCCACAACGTTATTGACTTAGGAAAAATTCCCTATAGAGATGCACAATAATATATACTCCATCTAGGTCAAGTTATTTGTCCACATTTTCATTTTTAGATGTCCTAATTTTATTGTTCATTTTTCTAATTAGAAAATTTTAATAAGTAGTTTGATTATGGTATATATACTTAATTTAGTGTCTTGGAAAAGTTGAATAAAAAAAATATGTAGACACCAAATATGCCTAAGGTTGGTATAATAGTACTCATTTTAACTAATAATAACATGAGTTTTTTCTAGAGGACAAATAATTTGTGAATAATGCACCAAACATTGATTGGAAAGTTGAATCAAAGCATAAATGGCTTAGGATATGTTAGATTTTCAGTTATGACCCTTAGTTTGAATTAAAATGTGATGGAGGTTGTAACCTGTAACCAGGGTGTTCTCACTCTACACAATGCAAAACTTTAGTAATATGTGGAAAAGTTTAGTGGCCTATTTCAAATTTCCCAATGCTAAAACAAATAGAGTTATTCTTACAATGACCTAATATTCTATTTGCTAGCAATGATAATGGGTAATTTGCCTATGTTGAAAAGAATATTTATATATTTACTTACATAAAAAATATTAGAGGATTAAAGGTAAAAATGAGTCGAGTCTCTTATCAAATAGTTCAAGCTCAAGCTCGATGTTTTCTGTCACGGAGTAAAGTTTAATGAGCCTTAAGCCAAACTTCAAGTTTGGTACTGTTAGGCTTGAACTTTTGTTGAGCCTAATATATTTTTTAAATATGAAACTAATACTCCTCTGTTCCACTAATTCTACTCCATTTCCCATTTTGGGCTGCCTCACTAATCTTGCACTATTTCCATATTTGGTAAGTTTTTCAATTGCAAATTACTATGCTACTCTCATTCCAACTTTACTTTAATTTAAAAATTAAATAAACGAAACAGTGCGATCTCTGGCAACATCATGGCTGCGGTTGGAGGAAAGGAGATTGTAGATGATGATGACGACCATGAGAAGACATTGGAGACGATGATGACAAGGTGACACAAAGAGACACGAGAATCATGTGAACAACAATGAGGTGAGGTGATGCAAGGAGACATGGGGAGATCAGAGCTCCGTGGCCGATGACAAGGTGAGGAGACAATGCAAGGCAAGACAAGGAGCGCGATAAGATCGTAGCATCGTGGGCAATGAGGCAAAATTGAGGCTACGGCTTGTGTGAAATCAGGGCAACCACTAGGTGAAATCGGGGGGGTTACTAGATGAATTGATGATTTTTTTGAACAAATTGCAGAAAATTGGGTGACGAGGAGTGATGGTGACAAGGCAAGGAGCTACGGCGAAGAAGGAACAGAGGATTAAAGCGAGGCAATGAGTGATGGCAAGGGAGAGACAAAGGATCAAGGCCATTGTGAGGAGCAACGGTGGCAAGGCAAGGAGCGACGAAGGGACACATTGAACAATGTACAGACGAAGGAAAAAGAGGGTAGAATTGGAAAGAAGAAGAAAAAAGACACTTTCTTAATATGCGTGTAAAATCAAATGGTGCATAATTCGTGAGACAGAGGGAGTATTAATTTTGTTTTTAATATAACGTAATCTTAAAATTCTAATTTGTGTTCCTCAAATCGAGTTTGAATTTCAAACAAAGCTCAAATCGAGCTTGAAACTCAAATTGAGTATGAATTGAACTTAAACCTCAGATTGAGTTTTGAGCCTATCAAGCAACTAAATTGAATTTGAATTTTTCGAGAGGAGCTTCGTGCCTCATCAATTTTTGACGAGTTAAGCTTAATTAGAGTATATGGTGTTTGGCTCGTTTCCTTCTATTATTATTATTATTATTATTAAATGATAGAGGGTGGGAGGGGTTGTTCAAGACATAAAATCTTATAATTGCTGAATAAGTTTTCTTCATGTTTAAGGGGCCGGGGAAAAACAAGAAATGTATAAAAGAAAGATGGAATTGATACAAGAATTCCATGTCTGGTGCACTAGCTGAGGAAAAAGCAAAACTTGTGGATGTAATTAAGTAGAGTGCAGAGCATGAATCCAATTTGACCATCATCTGGAGTCCAACTCCAACCTTTAGATGATGCCAAATCCAAATTTCAACGACAACAATAATCAAGTAGTTCTAATTTACAACTAAAAATTAAAAAGTAAAACGAACGTCGGCCTCCACATAATTTCCACTAAAGCAACTGCCTTTAGCTTCAATATTTGGTCAAAGTAGCGGCCACCATGCGGATCCGGAACACCTGCTGTTGAAATCATTTACAATTTTCTTATTCCATGAAGATACTCTCTAGTATCAAGCCCAATGTATAAGTCGTTCAATTGATGTAAGACTCTAATAATTGCTAATTTAAAATTTCCCTCTATTTTCCAATATAAAAATATTCTTCATAGTCAAATTATCAAGGGAGGTTGTTGATCCGGATCGGCTGAGTGTACCTGAGTGAACTAGAACTTAGACTTGTGATCAAATACAACTGACAGAGGGTCTCGAGAGTATCTTTTGAGAATCCTTTAACTGTTAAGTCAGTGCTTCTGTGAGAGTAAAAGTAGCTAGGGTTTTAATAAAAGAAAAATATATCCTTATGAAACCATGGGATATCCTATTTATACTTGTCGGGTGCCTTTTCATGGCCCTTTAGAAATGTCCCATTGATCATAGGAATCCTTCTCTATATCGGCCTCCTCCTCTAGTATAGAAATATAGAAATCTCTCTTTATATAAATCTTCTTGAGCCAGCTTTCTTCCTAAGCTAGTAGTCACAAACCGCAAGCCAATTCATTTTAATTTAAGTCAACTGATTTATTTTTATTTTTATATCTTTTTTACCTGGAATCAATTTCATTTGAAAACTAATATTATGTGGATGCAATAATCTATTGGAAAGTAAATTTTTATGATATTTTTAAATTTTTATGAATTTTTTTAATGCCCTAAACTAGAAAAATTTATAAAAATTTAGTAAGATTATAAAAATTATATTTTCAATGGATTATTGTAGCTACATAATTTTGGATTTTAATTAAAATTAATTTCAAGTAAAAAAGAAGTGTTGTATATCCTTTTGGTCCATTAGGCTGAAAGAAATCCCATTGTAGTGTTGTATATATGTGATGAACAATAAAACTAACGTTGTTATATATTATTATATTAACGTCACAATAAAACTACACTTGGTTATATTATATTACAATTATTTGCTAGTTCATCTTAGCTCTAAACTTTCAAAAACCACAATTAATTAACAAAATTGTAATTTCATCAAATCAAATCCCATGCTAAAGTCACAGTTGTTTAAACCTGGTTATCTTAACTTAAGGGACCTAATGACTACCATTTTAAAAAATTCAATGTAACATACATACACAGTTTTAATTGACAGTTAAAAAAAGAAAAAAATTGTTAAGTAGTACTTACTTTTCAGCATTCAATTATTATTTGTTGTATAGAATTTTGTAGAATCTTTAGTATAAATTATTAGTACATATAATAAATTTTGTATTTTAAACCTGTGACTCGTAATTGAATTAGCTAGGGGTTCCGGTGAGCTGTTTTCTCGGTTTTTATTTTCTTTGTGTTGTTTTATGGACTTTCTTTGTGTTTTCGTGTTTACTTGGATTATTACAATTTTAATTATTTATTTGGGCCCAATTTGGCCTCTTTTTTGGCTAGCAATGGAAGGCTAGCTTTTGTTGAATTGTCGGTGAATGAACAGGCAACCATCCTCCATTTCTATGGCGCCCTTGATCCCAATGCATGCCTCCAAGCCCTTGCTCACGCTTACAGCTGTTTTTTATACCCATTTTTTTATCCCATCTCAGCTCAGGTGCAAAACTAGCCGAGCCGAGCCGAGTTATAGGCAGATTATGTTCAGTTTGAATAATTTATCAAGCTTGATATTTTGTTCACGTTTAAATTGAAACAATATACATGAATAAACTATGAACTAACTTTTATCCGATCGTGTTTGAATTGTTTGCTTTAATTAAGGAAAAAAAATCTAAAATTAGACCGAATCAAGCCAGGTAGTAATCAAATCAAGTTTTATTTGAATTACATATCGAGTTTTAAATTTTATTTATACTTTGACTTGAAAACTTTTCAAATGAATTATGAATGAGCTTTAAACTGAGTTGAACTCAAGCTAATCTCAAGCTGTTTGTTCATTTTTCACCTCTAGCAACTTAAATATGTCTATTCTTTTTAAATTAAAAAAACTGTTTACCCTCTCTTTTTTTTTTAATCCAGAAAATTTCAGAATTTTTTAAAGTTTCCTCCGGAGACCATTTGACGACTAATTAAGCTGATAAAAAAGAATTATACATATTGAAAAACAAGTATCCTGAAATCAAATCTAAACTTTTCTAATTAAAGCGGGATGGTGGCAGCACTACTAACTTTTGCTCCTTTTCCAACGCGTTATTTATCAACGGCTAATTACCAACGCGTAGGACCGTTGGTTCCAATTTCCAACGTGCACGCATTGGTTTAACAGTAAACTATTTTTTCTATTTAATTTTTTTTTCAACGGCCTAGCCGTTGTTAAGATTCCAACTGCCGTGCGTTGGTGCAATAGATGGGCTATTATTAAATGCTAAATTACCAACGGCTAAGCCGTTGGTAATATTTTAAATGAAATGGTGCGTTTAACTTTGTCATTTTCCAACGGCTAGCCGTTGGTAATTGGTTTTTAAATGTTTCTTCTTCTTGCTTCAGCACCAATTGGACATTTTAGGTGGGGAGGGGGAGAAAGAAGCTGGTAGAGTGTGGTAGTCGCCGATGCCGCCGACGGAGCTCCGATTCCGGCCGTTTTGCACTGTTTTTGCCCCGATTTCGTAGATCAGCTCCTTACATTGACGGGTATGTGTTTATTTAATAGGTCTTTTTTTGATTTTACTGATATATTTGCGAAAAACCGGTGTTTTGATGGAGATGGCATGATTGTTTCAGTTTAAACTCTTCTTTGAGGTTCTATTGCTTGTCATTGATTTAGTGTAATGCCAAAACAACTTAGGACACATTTTGGTATGATGAAAAAGGAGTTTGTGTTGCTAATAGGACCTTTCATGTGTTAGCCAATTACCTGCTTTGTTTCATGAACGTCAGTTATAGCTGTAAATTGGTTGGTCAAGTTTTTCTTTCATTTGATAATGGTGGTTGTTGATGAGTTGAAATTTGTTTCATTTGTGTTCACGGGCTAAATAACAAATTGAAGCATCTAAAAATATTGTGAAGGAAAAATTATATCCACAATATCTAGCCCACTATTGCCATCTGTAGGAGCCTATGATATACCTCTTTTGGTTGTCAAACAATATGATCAAAGTGGTATTCATTTTGCCCTTCTAACCTGGAATTTCTTACAAAAAATAATCAACAAGTAAATTGATGTAGTTTTTGTGCCTTGCTTTGCTCAGGCACCCTTTTATGTTGTTCCTTCGTGCATAGGGACCCTCAGAATAAATATTCACCATGCACCTGGTGTGCCTTGTGCCTCTGAAAACATTACCAAGCAATTTGATCTTATGCTAGAAAAATGATCACTACCTTGAAAATTATATTCTTGAACCATCCTTACCTCAAAAAAGATTTTTCATACATTGTACTCAAAAGTGGAATTGTGGTCATTCTGTAGAAAGGATGTTCATTCTCCGGTTATGAAACCCACTAAAAACATTTGATAGGGATTACCTGCACATAATTATTTTGAATACATCAGCATCGTATATTTTGTTCATCTTAATAAACTTCCTCTTTTTGTACCCCAAAATAATCTCTTTTTTTATTTTCCTTTCTCCTGCTTGTCTGCGCTCCTGAGTGCCAATTAATTTTGCTTTCTTTCTTTAAGATATGGATATGGATGTTTATAGTTTAAAATTTCACAGCTGGACCGTCTTTGTCTTATATTTCCTACGATCTTGTTGACTTGTGATAGCATCGGCTGGGCTTTTCATATAGAATTTGACAAAACCAATTTTTGTTACTGCAATTTTCTTTTGCAAGTTTGCTAGTGGTACACTGTTATCGGTATATGAAACTACGAACAGATTTATTGTATCTCACAATTAATAACAGAATGATTTGTTACTTCTCTTTCAAGCAACATTGCAAATTACCTAAGGCTTCTTGAAGTTGATTCTTTGTACCTTCTTGTCCCTGTCAACTCATTCTCGTAGGATTTGAAGGAAAAGGGAACCAAGGTACGCACTTTTTACTTCATTTATTAGTTCATTGTTTGTCTCTTCTATTAACCTGAGTTTCGATATGGAATAAGTGACGAAATATTTGACTCTGTTGTTGATCCAATTTAGAGTTCAACGTTCATCCAGAAGAACTAAAGCCTTGGTTCATGAAAATTGATCACATCTTTGAGCATTCACGAGTTCCACAAATTGAAGAAGTTCTCACTCCATTTTATAGAATAAATGTTGGCAGAAGGCAACATCGACATCTTCCAATCATCAGTCACATTAGCTACAGGTAATTTCATTGCTTTCTTTGTTCTTTTCTTCCTCTCATTCATGTATGTTAAACTGCTTTATTTCTTGATTCATTTTGACTAGAATGGATATTTATAGAAGCTAAAATGGGCTATTATTAACTTTGTTATTATTATTCCACAGTTTCTCTGTTCATGTAATTCAAATAGGTGAGAAGATGACATCTGTAATTGAGCAAGCCACTAAAGTTTTTCCCCGAAAAGATGATATATCAGTTGACAGGTGGCCTATATTTATTGTGCAACTGTCTAGCATATGACACTATCCATATATGATGAGAGATATGGTATTTGTTAGCAATTCAAACTTGGTGTATGGTGGTGTGGAGAGTTCTTTTGGGGGTTTTTTAGTTAATTGTGCTTTTAGTTTATGTTTTCTCCTTTCTGGCATGCTCTGAAACTTGAGGATGCTAGGGTGGGATGGAGGAAACTTGAATCACAGCCCGGGGATGTTAAGCACCAACTAGGCTTATTACAGTGTAAAAATGACTGAAAACTAATTTTTCTTGATAATTCCTAAGTCTCCAGTTGTTGGATGGATTACAGCTCTATACATACCTTTAGAAGATCTCTGATTCCAGCAAAACTACACTTTTGTATTTTATTTTAATTTTCTTAATTATTTTTTATGGGTGTTTTATTTTCTCAGTTTAAGAATTATTTTAGAGTTTATTTGGTTAAATAGTCTTAGCTGATTATATTACTCTTATTAGTTAGGGCTTCTAGCCTTCTACAGTCAACTAGGATTCATGGAGTTCTTTTCCTGAAGAAGTTAGCTCGGTTCAGTACTCCAATTTCTTTAGGGGTTTAATTAATTGCTCTGATAGGAGCCTAGTTCAGCTGTTGCCTAAAGGTGTAGTATTCCTATTTCTCTTAGCACTATATTAAATAATCCTAATGAGTGTCTAGTTAGGGGCTGTCGGGCCAAGGCTCTATATAAAGCCTCTTAAGTGGCGTTCGCATATCAATTATGAATGATTTCAGCAATAAAAATTCTGAGAATTTCCTCTCTTTCCAAGGCTTTAGCCTTTTATCTCAAGCCCTAAGTTATATTGTATGCTTCTATGGTTGCGTCATTTTCTTTCTAGGATGTCCAAATATCAATCTTAGAAGTCTTTGCATTGATGTAGTTGTGCTTTAGGGAAAATTTGTAACTCGGCTTGTGCTATATGCTGCTCAGCACAAGACGACTTGTCTTGCATTACACGTTCATCTGATTTCTGGAATATCTTTATCTCTAATACATGCTGTTACAGATTTGGCTGTGGAGATCTCTTAACTACATAAGCTGATAATCTGTTTCTTGATGACAGGGATGATGTAGAGTCTGTTTGGCAAGTAGATGTGGACCTGATGGATGTTGTTTTCACAAGCCTTGTAGAATATCTTCAGCTTCATGATGCATATAATATATTTGTTTTGAATCACAAGCAGGAGGCTAAATGGATTAAATATGGCTACAGGTGTGTAATCCTGTCACTTTGGTTTGCAAATTGATCCACAAAAGATGTAATCTGAAGTTGTTTTAGCCATAGAACCTATGTTTCAGGTTTTTTAGACCAGAGTTAGAATTTAGGTTGAGTTTATTGATTGATTGATTGTGTTTTTCATACAAATTTTGGTGCTTAAAGATGAAGCACACAAAACTAAAACAGTTGAATGAAATGTAGGTAATTTGAAGGTTCTTTTTTTTTTCTCCATTTATTGCCGATTCTTTTTGTGATTTTTGAATAAACTAATACAACCTTGAATCCAACTATTTAGGTTTTTTTTTTTGCATGAACCTTGTGTCTTTTTTCTTGTTGCTTGTAAGGAAGTTAGTTCGTAGGCTCTAAGAAATTGATGTTTATGTTAATCCTATGGTTTTCAAGCACCAAGGCATCCATTGATTTCAACTTGCAGAAACCATATTAAGTGACACTAGCTAATCTTCGTTGACTTATGGCCTATTTTTTACCTGATGCTCTTATATTTTCATTTATAGTTCTATACCTGGATACAATACTCTCAATCACTAAACTATTTTATTCTCTTTACAAGTATGTTAGAAAGTTGGCAATGTGTAGTCATTGAAGGTGTAGTAATTAAACCACTCTGCAGTTTTTCTTTAACGAAGCGTCTGTCTACTTCAATGTGGTTAGTTCCATCATGTTGCACTGGGTTATGAGCTATATTGAATGTAAATTTATTGTCACAATAGAGTCTCATTGGGCAACCTCACTTAATCTTCTAGTCGTCTTAGATAATCTTCTAGTTCGTTTTGAACTTGTTTCAAATTGGGAAAAATACGAAACAACCGAAGCCTGGAACGCTTAATGTACATTACCAACGCGCAACCGGGGTTTATCAACTCTCGCGCGTTGGTAAATACCGACTGTCGTCCGCGTTGGTAGTTACCAATACTGTTACCAACGTGTATGCAAGTTGGTAATTACCAACGCCTTGCTACCAACTCACACGCGTTGGTAATTACCAACTTTGATGCACGTTGGTAATTACCAACCCCCTTACCAACTGCTGTAAGTTGGTAAATACCAATGTGGTCAAGTACCAACTGCCATACCAACGCGTATGGCAGTTGGTAATTGTCACAGCAGTTGGTAAATTACCAACTGCTATACGCGTTGGTAAGTACCAACTGCCATACGCGTTGGTAAGTACCAACTGCCATGGCAATTGATAACTACAACTACGCGTTGGAAACCAAGCCCGGTTTCTGACCGTTGGTAATTACTAACTTGAATTTTACCAACGTGTATGCGTTGGAATTTACTAACGTGTTATTACTTGCGCATTGGTAAAAAAATTTCCAACGAATCGAATACTAACGTGTGTTTACCAATGGCTCCGCGTCGGTAAATTCAGTTTACCAACTGCTGCACGTTACTAACTGGCAGTTGGTAAACTGGAGAATTTTAGTGGTGGAGATTGAAGAGGGCTGCCTCCCATAAAGTAGGCTAACTGGATGCGAGCTTGATATCCTCAATGGACAAAAAGAAATTTACCGAAAGTTTCTCTATTCACTCATGAAGAAAAGAAAAAGAAAAACTATAGGCTAGGCATTACTTATTTCTGTAGGGATGGCAGAAAATTTTTTGACACATTCAGTTTTTTTTAATCAAATAATAATCGATTTGTAATTACTTTTATTTACCTTGCTAGTGCCTAAAAACTTGTTGGTGAAATTTATGTGAACCAAGCAAAATCTTCTCAACTTGTGTGCTGATTAATTGTTAAAAAGGTAATAAGTATTTTATAGTAATAATAATGACCAAGGTACGTATGAGCAGAACAAACAAACAAATTAAAGTCACATTTAAAAACAGAAAAAAGAAAAGAAAAAGAAAAGGGCAAACAAACAAAAAGAGCTTCTGATCTGTTCTGGTTCTGGGCATCTAGCATAGGCAAGGTTACGGGATCTGGCAAATCTGTGCCGCTTATTTCGATGTCCACTTTCGAAGAAATGTTATTGTTATTGTTGGGAAGGGAAGCCTCCCGGCCCTCCCCATCCCGGTCGGTTAATTCCGGTTGCATTTCTTGTGCAATAGAATAAGCAAATTAATTATATATCCCACTTTCTAGAAAATTACATTATTGAACAGAAAAATTGTGTATTATTTCGATGACGCCCACTTTCTAGAAAATTATATTATTGAATCGAAAAATTAAAGTTAAACAAATTATATATCTCAAAATTTGGAAACAAATGTAAAATAAAATAAACTATGCTAAATAATTTTTCTTTTTCATATAGCGTCTGCATTTTCAACAGGGGACCAAGTTCTACTCCGAGGTCGGGTCTGTTCACAAACAAGCAGATGCATTTTACTAATGACATAAAAAGCTTTTATTTGATAGGTGGAAACATCTCTATAAACCTATGTAGGGTAAGAGATATTCTATAGTATAGAGAATGAAAAATACTTGTTTTTTAGGACTCAAAAGCACCGGAATCATTTTTTAATGACATTTTATGGAAAAGCAAGGGAAGTAAAAATTGAACTCCTAACCTCATTTTTCCCCCGTAATGTCCCTTTATCATTTCTCCAAAGTGGCTAGGACTTTTATTTAGTTTTAAAACTATGTATTTGGCTTATACATGTGCAAGCTTTGTACGTTTGCTTTCACTTATTCCTTGGCTAGAGCAGGTTTTCTTTGGTTTCGTTTTTATATGTGAAGTATCATAATCTGATAAATGAAAGCTAATATCTCCGAGGTATTATCGGGAAACATTGAAGCGTTATGTACACTAAATTCATGATAAACAATGTTACTCTTCCATTCAGTTCCTGAAGATTAGGCTGAATTAATTAGAAAAATAATTGTTTTGACATCTTAGATAATTTATATATTCATTTAAGGTTATTTTTTGTTGACATTTGAATTGTATTCTAAAATTTGAGATGAATTAATCTGCAGTCACTCAAATAACGACAAAATAGACAAAAGTCAAACAAACAATTAACAACTAATTACGCTGGTAGAGTTCCTAGAAACAGGGCAGCATCTGTGTTCGTTTAATGTAAACCAGTAGTGCTTGGTCAGGGGCAAATGGCACAATTGGTCCCTAACCTCAAATTATCATTGTAAATTGGTTTACAACCTCCATTTCATTACAAATTGGTCCCAAACCTTTTGTATATTGGAATCTAGTCGTAATCAACACTGAGTTTGTATAGAAGCTCGATTTATAAATATGAAAAATTGATAATTTAAATGATCAATTAACTATTAAAAAATATGATGTAAATTGAATTTATAGGAAGATAGTTACCAAACAATTTAAACCAAAACTCAAAAAGTTTATTCCAAATAGTTACGTGAGTGTTAATAAATTCAAATTATCCAGTAATTATCTTAATAAATTAAAACTATTTTATATTTTTTTATAGTCAATGGACATTTACACTATCAATTTTTCATCTTTATAAATCAAGTTTCTATATGTACTCAATCTTGTCTAGGATTAAGGACCAACATACAATGAATTATAAAATTTTAGGATCAATTTTCAATAAAATAAAAGCTTAGGACTGATTTACTATGATAACTAAATGTTTAAGACTAACAGTACTTTTTACCCCTGGTTTGAATTTAGATGATGTAGAGTAGCTTTGGGAGGATAAAATAATGGATAAATGATAAAGACCATCCCTAAACTATTAGTTATATTGCGTATTCATACTCAAACTATAAAACATTACATTATTATTCTAAAACTATTGGTAATATTGTAATATTTATCCTCCATGACTAAACTAAATATTTGAACCAAAATGAAGGTCTAAGGAAGTAATTCAACCATATATTTAAAATTTAAATTTTTAAGAAATTTGTTGATAGACAATAAACCAAGGTTATTAAAATTGCGTTTTGAGTTGTAGAAACATACATTTTTACTACTCTAGATATGGAAAATGTGTTGAAACGTAGTAGAAACATAAAAATAGATAGAAACATGTAGAAACACAATTCTACTTGTACAAATGTAGAAACATTTAGATTATTTAGACTTTAAGACTCTACCTTGTTATATTATTTTGGGATAAAAAATGAATAAGGTTAAGAATTTTTTCTCATTTTTCGGTCCAATATGGCTAGCTCAAGTAACTAAACCCAAAAAATTAAAAAGTCTCTCAGTCTCTCTTGCCTATTTTGCTCTTTCACGCACAATGCACCCAACCATCCTCTTTGCTTTTTGGCATTCTTCATTTGCTTCAGCTGCCTCTAATGTTCTACTCTTCATCTTCCCAAATGTCTTCTTAAGCTTGCCAACACCAAACAGTAGTTGTGTATCTCCAGGTTTTTTTGTCTTTTTTGTAGAATCTGATGGCTATATGACTTTTTATAACTTTATAATTCTAGAAAAATCAAAACTACTATAGGTAGAAACCTAGCTTTGATAATCTTGCAATAAATAGTTTAATTTAGCAGTTTTTACTCTCTATAAATACAAAACAGTCTTTATTTTTGGAAGAAATGAGGTAACTTCTGTCAACCTTCTTCATATTTATGATCAAATTATTTTCTTAATCCTTTAACTTGATTTGAATGTTCAATTTAGTCACAGATAATGAATTTTGCAACATTATCAATAGTGTCAGAATGATGGTGCAATAATTTATATTTGAGGAGAAATATGAACATAGATGATAATTTGGGGGGTGATCGTTGTCATTTACTTAGAATAATTAAAATTAAGTTAAAAAATGGTTGGAAGAAAGAAGTTGTACTGGTGGTTCTGGTCTCCGACTGACATGCCTTTTGTTATTGTACGATATACGAAGTGCAATGTACCAAACTGGGATAGCCAAACTCTAGGAAGATCTTTAGATTTGATACCAAACCACTTTGGTTAAATTACTCCAACCATCGCGATAAACTACTTAACCAGTGTGTATAATTTATCATATTATTTTTTAAAATTAAAATTAATTTTTTGGGATTTTATGTAGTGAATATTTAAATGAAAATTAAAAAATAAGAGATTTTTTAAAAAAATTTTATGGAGTGAAAGTTTAAATAAGAGTAATAAAGTAAATTAAATATTAAAAAATTTTAAAAAAGAGAAATGGTTCAAAATTTTTAGGACAACCTAAATAAAATGATTTCGTTTCTTTTTTTAAATATAGCAAGTACGATTCTTTTAGTTTATTTTCTTATTTAGTTACCTTATCTTGCCTTCCTCCTTCATTTTTTAAGTAGCATTACAATATTTTTTAAGTACTCAGGTATATAAGTATAGCATTTGAAAGATGTACTTGTATAATATTTTAAAAAATAAAATGTTAGCTTGTTCGGAACCTAGAATACGACCAACCCAATGCAAGCAACAGTATATAGTAGAGAAAGGTGGAGTGGGATGTTGAACCTTTGTCCTTGCATGCCGGTGGAGCTAACGTTTGGGGACAACATTATGATATTCTTAAAGATACTGCATCTCTCCCTCATTCCTTACAATATGTACTAATTTAAGATGTTTTAGATTTTCACAGCATTTTTATATTTAATAAACTACTTTATCATATATCACTCTTTAAATTATTATTTAAATACTCTTTTTTTTTTTTTTCTAGAAGACTTCTCCAATGGAGGAAGTATCTTATGATGAAATTGTTAAGACTACGAAATGAATCCCAGAGAACAAAGCCTTTGGTTCTGATGGTTATAAAGGAAAAATTTATAGAGCTGCCTGGCATATTATAAGTGATGATGTGGTATCTATTGTACAAGATTTCTCCAGATTGGATAAGCTCTTAAAATAGGTGAATGCTAGTTCAATTACATTGATTCCTAAGGTAAATCCTCATGAGAAAGTAAGGGATTTCAAACCAACAATTTGCTGCAAAAACACACTTTATAAAATAGTTCTAAAGTTATTGAAAACAGCTGGTGCTTTTGGATATAATTGGGCAGAATCAGGCTGCTTTTGTTAAAGGCAGGAAAATTGGGAATAACATAATGTTGAGGCAGGGGTTTACCAATTAAGCAATATAACAAAAAAATGTCTCCAGTAGAGTATGTTTCGATTGGATCTTCAGAAGGCATATGATGTGGTAAGCTAGAATTTTATTTTTAAGATGTTGATGAGTGTTGGATTTCTAAGTAAATTTGTGGACTGGGTGATGAGTTCTTTCTCAACTTCATCTTATTCAATCAATTTAAATGTTGAACTATATGGTTACTTCAAAGGGGGAAAAGGGCCGAGACAATGTGAACCTCCATCCCCGTACAATATTGTGTTTTTATAGAGGTGATTTGGTATCTGTTTAAATGATGAATGATAGAATTAAGATTTTGTTGCGAGCACATGTCTTAAACCTAATCGGTCAAAAACTTTTACATATTTTGGTGAAATGTTACTGGGTTCTAAGAAAGGAAGGTGCAGTTTAAGTACTTTGGAAATGTTATTGGGTTCTAAGAAAGGAATGTGCCTTTTAACTATATTTAGTATAATTGGACAAATCAAGTGTATTGGCTGTGCCCAAAGCTAGCGCCTAGCAAAGTGGCGCGAGGGGATACCTCTAGTCTATGGCTGGGGTTCAACCCCTCTCCTCCCTTCCCCAACCCTATAAAATGTCATTTGATCTACTTAGTTATCTTCTTGGTCCTGAATAAACTAACATTCCCCTCCTCAAATACTATAAACCAACTACTTCAAACCATATGCGCTTTTACACTTAATTCTGATCAATACCAAAAGAAAAGTGTATTGGATGAGTAGCTAGCTTGTCCATCATTGACTTCTCAAGAAGTCTTGTGTTTAAGTGCTCATGAGTCGGCAAAAGACTCAAATCCTCAAATCAAAATAAAATAAAATAAAATGAAGAAGCAATTTCATCCTAAAAAGTTACCTTGTGGGAAAAAGGGCAAAAAAAAAGAAAAAAAGAACTGGATAAGGATGGTTAGGAGGGATATAGAGTCTGTGGGGGTGGGGGTAAAAACTAAAAGAGGAATAGTGTTGGGTAGTGATTAGATATGGAATAGTAGAATTTGTAATGGCGATGGAGCCAATGTTGTGTTGTGTGTGATAGGGCGTGGAGTGGACCATGTCCATGTCCGCCACTAGATCCGCTTGCAATTGCACGAGGGTGGCTCGCATGCTCGCTGCCTCGCCCGCTCGCCACGCGTACCCCAACATCGAATCATGACCAGCCTACTACATCTGTCACAATTTAATGATGATGACTTACTTGGACCAAAGAAAAACTTATCGGTCCCAACTTATGAACGGAAGAATTATGAGCCTTGAGACGGTAATTGGACACATCACAAAAATATCCCTATAGAGACGTAAACTAATGCAAATGGGAAAAAAAAAAATCATTTATTATTCTTAGTTTTGTAACTTTTTCTTTCTAGAACTAATGATATTTGGGAGCTCTCATTCTTATCTACCCAGAATAAACATTTTCCAGAAAGTAATAAAAATTTTTACAAATTTTTTCCGTATCCAACTTAAAAAAGAAAATTTAATAAAAATACTTAATATTTTCAAAAAAATATTTCTAGAAATATTTTTGAGTTTCTTAAATTGTAAAAATTTCAATTGATATACAAATTAAGTGAAAAATAAATAAAAATAAAAGTAATGCATTAAAAAATTCATTATTTATCTTCCCCAAACATATCAGCCTGTACTATCTTTTTCCACCAACAAAACCCTCCCCACTAACATTATCATTTGGAATCTGGAGGTCACATGCTTTTGAAATTGGAATGTGCTACCACGTTCCCTTCATGCATATTAATTCTAGAATGACAATTTGGCAAATAAAAACTTAAAATTCCTAATATGCAAACTATCTAATAATTGCTAAACAATTTATATAAGTATTAAATGGGCGAAAAATTCAGATATAGATCAAATTAAAACATTATTATTATTATTATTATTATTATTATTATTATTATTATTCACGGGAAAATATATAGATTTCTAGAGGCAATGTACTTTAACTTTTTATGTACACTCCTATCAAGCTTAAATTGTTCTAGGTTGAAGTTTATTCAAAGAAGTTCCGAATACTATTTAGAGATTGAACGTGAGAATAGAACACATAAATTGTGTTTGCTTATTCTCAAAACCTTAAGGCACAAGTTAACGGCTTTAGATAGGGAAAGGGGGGACGATCCTTTGGGTGGGTTTTTCGCCTATAAGAAAGCTTGAGGGCTAGACTCCTATAACCTTATACTCTTGCAAATTGCCATTGAGACAGGATTTTGAAATTCAAAAGTAAAAGTGACAATTTGAAATGACTCGTTGTCAAACTAGAGTATGGGATACATTGGAATTGACTTATTGTTTTTAGAGCAGGGATCTACAATTTTAACTTAATTTAAGCCTTCTGATGGGCTTCCTCCATTGCCCACTAAATGAACTCTTCCACGCAGCCCAGCTTGGCGTCCACTAAAAGTGGTGTCAAATTCTCATTATCAGCTTAAGACATTTAGTATCCCTTGTGCCACACTTAAAGGTTTGGTCCAATAACTACTTTAAAATGTATCAAAGATTACCTCTAATTTGAGGGCTAGAATTCAAACTTCTTCGAAAGCAAAAAAACCTATCGCTTTAGTTTGTCAAGTATCTCTTATGTTTTTTATTTTTATTTTTTTTGGGGGGGGGGGGGGGGGGGGGGGGGGAGAGGGGTCTATTTTTCTATTTATGTTTTGTATCATGCAAATGGTCAGATTGGCTTGAATTTTGTGAATGCATTAAAGGTGTTAGATTCTATATATAATGATTATTTGCTGATATATATATATATATATATATATATATATATATATAAGACCCAAAATACTTCTTACACATTTTGTTAAGCAAAAACGTAAGTGGTGTTTTTACAATTTTTCTAAGGTTGATTACAGAAAACAACTTAGTATAATTATTAGCTCTAGAATATTACGTGTTCTGAAAAATAAAAATAAAAATGAAAAATATACATTTTAAACATGGGAGACCAACTCGCTATTTTTTGCTTTTTTATTTACCCCAGTAAAAGGAAAGAAACAAAAAAGAAAGAGGAAGAAAGCAAACGTTGTCAAGTTAAAAGTCAAACCCACTCTTTGATGGGGACCTAGCACAAAATGTTGATTAGATCCCACTACAAAGTGCTTTTGAGAATGGTGATCCAAGTTCCACCATAGAAAAACTCCCAAAATATCTTCTTTTTTTAAAAAAAAAAAAAAAAGGGAAAGGAGGGACTGGGAAATTTCCTATTTTTTATTCAAAATTAGAAAAGGGAACAATTGGGGTCGAGTGGAAGAAATTTGAAGGAGTAGTGTTCCCCTTTTGTAGGACATTCCTGAAAGAATACACACAAACAATGCCTGATCACTTCGGAAGTTTAGGGAACATCTTTAAGCCTTCTCTTGATTCAAAGGATCCCAAAGCATTATATTTAGCCATACTTTTGGTTTTGCGCCAAAACCATCGACCTGTCTGCACGTGTGCCATTATCGTTGTAGGCTCCCGGTAGGCCTAATCATGAATGTCCCCACGCACGTGTGTCCACCATAGGCCCAGATCCATCTCTGCAATATTTTCATGTGCCTCTTCTGGGCCAGGCCATTCCAACGGCCCATTTCCCAGTAGTTCCAGATCAAAGGTAAAACTAGGTTGGGTTAATTATAATTTACCCCCAAAGTTTAGGTGATGTCAGACTTTTCTCATTTTATTTAAAAAATATGCACTTTGTCTTATGCATTATACTCTACTCCCCTAAAAAAAAGTGTACAAAAATAAAATTAATAATTTAAAATGTCCATTAACTGTAAAACAAGTATCATATATAATAAAATTACTAGAAGATAACTACTATATAATTTAAATTAAGATTTTACAAGTTTACATCGTATAGTGTAAAAAAGACAAGGGCAAAGTGTAATATCACCTAAACCTTGAGGACAAATTGTAATTAACCAAATTATGTAATTACATGCAAATATAATTCATTTATTATGGGATCAAAATTTTAAAAAATGATGGAACAACAATATGAAGCACAAATAGAGGCAGGTACTGCCAAGTTTTTTTATTTTTTATTTTTATATTCAGAAACATTAGAAGTACAAAGTATGAGAATTTACCTTAGGAAAGCTTGGAGGATGGAGTCCGTTGTGCAAAACTTGGAAGGTTTGAACTACAATTTAACCTTCTTGAGTTTCTTGGTTGTTGTGAGTGCGGTGCCACTCGAATCCTAACCGTGGTTGGGTGTGTCTTTTCGCTCAACTAGAGAAGTTGGCAAGCAAAGACAGGTACTACTAAGTTGATGAGGCAAAGTATAACATTTTTTGAGTTTGGAGTAAAGTGTGCTTTGAGTTTGGGGTAAAGTGTGTTACTTTTTAGTTAAGAAGGGGCCAAAATCAAAGCTTTGAAGATTGCGATCATGATCGTAGCATCACATGATCCTACAATCCTACAATCCTAATCCATAAGACCTTATCAAAACATGCTAGGATCAAAAGCATGATAGGACCATAGATCGGTAGGATCCTTTAATCCTACCAATCCTACCTAGGTATTAATTTTTGTTGGATATACTTCTGCTTTAACCTAAATTTGGAAAATTTAACTAATTAGCCTAATTGCCCAAGTAAACATGTGGAATTTAAATGACCCAAGTTGAAAAATTTAAATGATGATCACATTACAATTTCAAATTGTGAGAAGAAAGTAAACAAAATAGAAAAAAAAAATTCAAATCATAGGCAAGATTTGGAAGGTTAATTCAGTCGTGATTGTTGTTCCATGGCTTGTTTGGTTCTTATTTTTTTCCATGGATTTGTTTGTTGTTGTTCTATGATAGTCAGATATGATATTCTTTTTTAATTGTCAATAATGTGTTTATTTATGAATTTCTTTCAAAGTTGTATTGATTATTGGGTTGATTATGTTGATGTATATGCTATTAAAGCTTGAACTTTACATGTGTTGTACTATTAATTGTATTGGATCATTGTTATAACACTTAAAACTTTACTTTGTGTTTTACATGAACCATATTATTTAGATAAAAAATTCATAGCTTTTGATAAGATATTGCATTCTACGATTTAATCTTTCAATTCTAATCTTGTACGGTAAAAAATGATTCATAATAGAGTCCCAATCTTGACAATCTTTATTAAAATGTATCTCATACATAATATAAATTTTTTCCAACCTTTCTTGTGTTTGTAAACTACTTTTGTTCTTAATAGAAACCCACTAGAAATGCTGCAGCGCATGGTTACTTAAGATCCTCTGACGAGAAACATCCTATTCCTCTCACCCCATCCTCGCCCTACAATGATTATATAAACAGAAACATGCCACCCATTTTGCTTGTAGATTGACCTCTTGTTTCACATTCTCAATTTAATCATCGTTTTCATCACTTAGCATGACTCGTATATTACCCTTTTTTTTTCCCTTTATGCAAATTTCATAATTTTATAACCAAAATTCATATCATCTTAAAAGACGATTTTAACCTAGGGAGTGTTTCGCTAAGATCAATATTTGTTTTTTTTCTCCAGTAGAAATTTAAAATTTTCAGCTTACCCCATCTTGGTCTTTCAAATCTAAACCATCTGAATTCTGATGACCTTTAATTCCAAAACAGTAACAATCTTCCCATCCACCGCCTCGGTCAAGAAAAATATATGGGTTGCAAAGAAATAGTAACTTCAATCCTGAATGAGAGTTAATGTCCCTCCATCAAGGAACCTGATTTAATAACCGTAGTTATGGACTACGGACTTCAATCTTCGGGGAGCGAAAAAATAATCAAGGAGTGAGGTGACATTTTGATAAACACAGTCCTGCATTAGAACATGCATAAATACAGTGGTGGCCATCTGCTCAATGATCTTCACAAAATTATACAAATTTTCTGGTTAAGTACCATCAGTTTGTGCTTGGGGCGACACTTCGATACCAAATGCCAGCTCTAGCAATAGAGTGCCGAAAACAATTCCCTGCTCCACATCAATCTCAGTCCTGTTCTGAGAATGAGTATGACAACGATGTCCCAAGTAATGCCTATTCTCATTACGCAACTGTCATGACTAAGATTTATCAAGTGCTGTCTTGAAAACCCTGATAATTAGGGTTCCAACTGATGTATTTATAAGAAGCTTGTTCCCAGCACAAGATCGTTCAAGTTAGAAAGGATTTGCGTACGAGTAGTTCCAGTCTGAACAGCAATCTGAAGCTGCTTTTCCAATGGTAACATTTCATAACTGCAAAAAAGAACCCACAAATTTGTCTTAGGCCCTTGATCTTCTAAGGGAATCCATTTGTTAACCAGCACCTATATCATCTGCTATAGTCCACCTCTTAGGGAATTAGACCCTTACTAGGACAACAAAAAATTTCAACAATTAAACTTCCAAGTCTTTTGAAGCAGAAGAGTATATATTGAAATAATTCCACGAGTACTTACTGGCAAAGTAGTTCACAATCAACTATGCTGTCTGGACCAGGCTTATGAACCTTTCCATCCGAGCGAAACTGACGAAATGACCTCGGATTTAGTCCTGCAACATGTGGAACAGTATCCACAAGCTTTTTTTGTACCGACTGCAATCTACGAAATGTCAGTTCGTCAAGTGGTGCAATGCATCCAAGGCTACCATCCAGAGTACCGAATAATAAGGCAAAACGATTGGTTTTATCAGTAGTAGGTGCAGCATTTGTTTTTTCCAAAGCAGAGAGCATTTGCAACCGCAGGAACTTAGTCACATGGGCACCAACATGAAATTCAGCTCTTGAAAGAAGCTTCTGCCCCTTCCAGCTCTCTGCCATCTTTGGTGCATAATAAAATATCTGTTCAAGAAGAAAGTACATCACCTGGTCATAGCTTGATTCTTAATGAACCGTTTCACAGTTAAAACATTGGATTGCATGATCAAATATTTGATTTGGTGCATTTGATTTTCACTTCAATATCCTTTTCACCTTTAAACTAGTTCTTGTGAGCTTCAGATGCATACAAGAACAACCTCATATTAAACTCGGAAAAAAAAAACCGTTTTATAGGGCTTGGTTTTCTGAATGATTAAAATCAAATGATTTGAATCAAATTTGAAGCTTTACCACGCCAAACATATTCCACTGAAATACTAAGTGACATTAATACAAAACTAAGAGAGACAAGCTCATATGTTTATAATTTTCTTTCAACCTGCTGAAATGCAAATAAATAAGAAACAGAAATGCATGAATTGAAAACACTAGCCTGGACATTCTTTTGTTCATCAGAAACCATGAGGCTTAGCGTACTTCCATCAATCAGAAACTCTGTAGCAAAACAATCGAGTGAGCCAAAATCCTTGGCCAATAGGCTAAGCTGAGCTCCCTGTTCCTTCCAACTAAGAAAGTATATGCTTTTGTGAACATCACCAAGGAGAATAAAATTTTTCACCTGCAACAGTAAGCATTGAAATCAGCAGAAGAAAGTATCAAAACATACACATTTTTTTGCAACCAAAACATCTCACTATCATAAAAAATTTGATGAAAGAACTGAGCAGCAGCAGAAGTGGTAAAACAGGAAAAAGCAGGATCGCTCAACCAGTCAACAGATTACTTTCCCTTGCTTTTGTTCAAGGAAGAAGGAATGGATAAGAAAGAATCTGAAACATAGTAACATTGTTTCTATGAAAAAGAAAGCACCAGACATTGTCCTGACAAAGATTTTCATCAATCTGAACAACTTCACAGGATTGCCTTATGTCCCGTTCTGTGCATGTTAATTCAAAACCTCAATCTGTGAAGGGGTATGACTATAACAACTACGATCACTCATTGCCAGCTCATGATATTTTTCCATGCAAGGCAAAAAAGCCTATGATGATTTGAAATTTCATCTCTTTTTTCCCTCGTCAGAGGGCTGCGTTGAGAACAGCATCCGGCATAGAACTTTGCCACTTTGCTTTTGCATGAATTTGCACTGCAAATTAACCTTACTCTGAACTTAATCCCACAGACCCCAACCCAGTTGTGCTTAAGGTGTAGTACGAAGGTGATGATGAATGGTACTGCTGGATGCAGAAGTTTTGTCCTACTCAGCAATTTTGTCACCATCATACCACAGCTCAATTCTAACTAGTTAAGAAGCAATTGCATGATATTCATAATGCTCACTGCTGACACAAATCTTAATCAAAGAATGAAGAAATGATGTTCCAAAAGCCCATCATCATCATTCGTTCTTCCAACTTGCATGAAAAGTTTCACACGATGAAGATAAATGATGACATTTCTCTATCTATGATCCATCACAAGTTTCAGTTCAATCATCTAAGCCTGAATCTATATTAGCCAACCACATGATTATGTACCTCCATTTCACACAATTGGAGGTAAGTTCCTCAAGAACCTCTAAGAGAGACATCTTTGCATCAATACTTCTACCCAAGTAATCTTAGGATTCCCCTTCTCCTTCTTTATCATCTCCAAAATCTAGATTCGCTTTCATGCCCAAGAGCCTCTTGCAGTCTATGTTCTTAACCCAAAACCAATGTAACTAATCAAAATCGGTTATAACCTTATCGCTTATAACATCATTCCAATTTTATCCTCTTTATTATTATTATTATTATTATTATTACATAAATATGCCAGCAACCTAAAAACTGCACTTCCACTACTAATTACTGTACATGTTTCTTGACTGCCCAACATTTGATTCCACAGAATATAGTTGGTTAAGTGATTGTTCTATCGTGCTTCCCTCGCTTTGATGGGCACAATACACATCATGCTAATAAGAATTTAGTCAAAGAGACAGCCTCTCATGAGCAGGATCAACATGCAATACGCATGAGCACAGTTGGTAATCATATGATTGATGTTGTAAAATTAACTTGCGCAACATGATGACATGACCAAATCTGCAGCACATGAGTGACTGCAAATACAAATATGGCAATTTAGACGGTCATGAATAGAATGATAAAAGGAAGTACAACTTACAATATTTAAGCTGACCACATACAGTGGTGGAGCATCAAAAAAGGCGATACCAGTCAACTCTGTACCAGTCCATTTGTGTAGAATAATCTTAGGACCAGAGGCTATCAAGAGCTGACCTTGGAGTGATGCTAAAGCTGATATGGCACCCTTAAGTTCCTTTGAATAAACTTCTGAAACCTAAACAAGCAGACTCATTTAGTAATATATGAGGTGAACAAATGGCTCCCCACCAAAGGATAGGCCAACTCATGCCAATCAACAGCAACATGACAGAACTAGGCATCAGAGGATGATCAAAGTAATTACCAAATTTTGAGAATTATCATTGCTTCTTCCAAAAGAGAACAAAAGCACCCGCCCTCTTGCTGCTACATCCTCCCCTTGGACATAAGCAGTCCCTATGGCCAATAATGTCTCATTCTCTTTCGTTGTTGTATTCTGCAAAAAAGATGTTCATAAGAAAAGGTGTTTCTTTCTCAAAATTAAAAAATGAAGAGTTGGATATTAACAGACACAATGGGAAGTAAGCTTGATAGATAACCATTCACAAGCTATTCTGGTAGATTTGCTGCATTTTGTTCTTTTGTGAAGGAAATGGACTGAACTAAGTTCTTAGTTGATTAATTCAGCAAAGAAACACTTTATTAGAAAGGATAATATAGATGTAAGAACAAAAAATCTGATGTTCAAATCCGCAGCCAAAGCAGCTCACGAGATGAAACTATAAACGTTTTATAACAGACAATATAGCCATTAATTCATATAGTCACTTTGAGCAACAAGATATTAAAATTACAAGAGCAATGATGTAAGAGTAACTCTTATAGGTAATAAAATCCTTATAACAGATAGGGGAATACATTAGATCATAGTCCAGGACAGGATACAAAACGATCACCATCATCATCATTATCATACTACGCCTTAATATCAGTTAACTTGGGGTCATAGTGAAAATTAACTGCTTAAAGTTAATAAATTAAACCTATGAATTCATGCAAAGGCAAAGTGGCAAAAGGTTTCCTAATGCAACCCTCTTACGAGGGGATAGTATATATAACTACAGAAAAGTTTTTTAACTTTTTCCAAAAAAGCATTGAATAAAAAATCTCAAACCAATTAATAGAACTGACAAGAACTTACATTAACAAAATTTGTTATATTAGATCTAATAAATATGAAGAAAGAAAATGAAAAATCTTTTGGAAAATGTTGTAGGAGAGGTTAAAAAGGATCAAAGATTCTCTTTCTAAGAGAACAACTTCAATCTAATATTTTCACATCATTGACAAAGAATTAACAGCTCGGTGCTGTGAATCAAGTAGGGATATCTCTGGTCAGTTGTTGAATTCATACCACAATACATATTCATCCGAAACTAAGCAGAACAGTAACTTATTGCCAGTATGGAACTGGAGGTGTACTGGAAAGCCTGGTACAGCTGGAACTGGTTGATGCGATTTCAGCACAAGTGACAACATGGAATATACAAGATCTGTTCCATTTCTTGGCTTGTAACAGATTGTACTGGTGGTACAGGCTAGAACAGGATACAATTAATATTGGAAACTACTGCATAGGTGAAATAGTTAGGTAGATGCCAAGGAGCCAGACTTACGAACAGTAAAACCACTCGGACAGTGAGAGCATTTTCTGAACTCTGCATTGGAATCACAGCCTTTGTTTCCCAGGGGCCACCAGATTTTTCAGGTTCCATAATCCGAACCTCAAACTCATCCATAGTGTAAGTTCTTTGCAGCTCATCGGGGCTCAGGTTTTGATTATCAACCTGGTGGCCAGCTTCTTGATCAACCAATGATGAAAGCACTTGATTGACTGGTTTATGGACCTTCCATATACAATATGATGTTTCAGAATATCATTTTCCGTCTACCATTTCAAAGAATGAGAATATAACAAAATAAGGAATACACAAAATTCAGATAACTATCAACCTCAAGGTATATATAAAAAGGAGAGACAAAAAAAAAATGTAGCACTGAAATACAGAAACAAAAACAGTACAAGAAAGGTAGAAGGTCAGAAGCAACTTCATAACCAAAATTCCTATTGAAAGACAGATGAAGATTCAGGAAACTTTCACTCCAACACGATGCGGCCCCATTAAAACTTCTGAAAAGAATACTAATCACTCGATGCTGCAAACTAAAAGTAAAGCCTCAAGAATCATCACCTTTCTGCCTTAGTATATCATAAAAACCTGAAGACAATCATCATATATAAGGAACTTAGGAACAACTAGATCTGAAACTGCAGTCTCTCCACCTCTAGAATGTTTAGAATTTTGAAACTTCATAGATGGTTTAACTAAAAAGTAATGATGGCAATGGGATGGCAGTTAGGCATAGAAAATCAATGACAAATGAAGCTTCGCACACGTGAAGCAATGATGGGAAAAATTTTAGCCCCTTCTGGCAGGAGGGGCAGAGTTAGATTAGTGTGCTGCACCATGAGGGAATCTCACCACAGCCCCACAAAGACAAACACTAATAGATTATTTAGTTCTACTTTTTTAAGCTATGGGATAAATACGAAAAGCATATCATTGAAGAAGGGATTACAAGTATAATTGTCCAACACGAACAAATCTGCTGCTTGACTTCCTAGCAACATGACTCATCCCCTTTTTTCCAGACATGTCTACTTCCTCTTCAAAGAGGTCCCTTTGATTTCACTTGTAATACTTTTCAATCTAGTAACTCACAGATTACCCTTTTCTATGGCTTCATATCAAAGATTACTCAATAGCATTTCCAGCTTTTATGTCCCAAATACAGTTAACTAGTTAAGTCTGGCACAGGCTCAGCCTAGGTTTCCAAAATCAGTGGATTTATGCTTCTTATTCAGCTAGTTTGATTTTTCATTCTAGTAACTTACAGATTACTCTTTCCTAGGGTTTCATATCAAAGAGCAATTCAACAGCATTTTCAGTTTTGAAGTCCCAAAAACGGTGAAGTCTGCCACAGGGGCAGCCTATGTTTTAAAAAAGAGAGGATCTTCGCTTCTTATCAATCTAGTTTTATTTTAGTTTACTTTATTTTATTTTTTCAGTAAGGGTACAACTGGTATTATTTTATTCTCAGCCTGAGCTGCCTCTTCAGTTATCTCCTGTCTCCGTCACTCTCAGGTCTGGAGTGTATCGGGTCCAGGTCATCTCACTTGAGGCTTATTGAGCTACAGGTCATTGAAGTCTTCAGTTAACTCGGGGTTGGATCAGGCAAGTTTCTGTAACTTGGTCAGTGTTCACCATCTCTAACATTAGCAATCAAAGAAACTTAATGATAGAAACAAAATTTGAGGGTGTTATCTCACAGGAACTGAGACAATAAGAGGGTACAGGTTCTTCTCAGCGTAGTAAGTGACTTGATGTGGAGTGCCCTTCAATGGAACCTAACAAAAACACAAAGCTAATTATTGCTTCCTCAAACAAGTAAAATTGAGTAGATAAGGAAAAGAAACAAGGCCTACTTTTTGCACTGGCCAATGGTTGTCATAGTTTGACATAGATGGTAATTGGCAAATCTTCAAAACTCCCTGATGAAGAACATAAAGAAAATCAACTTCCGTAGGAAATCATATACACCAATGCATATTAGAAAGCCCAGTCAGCAGAAAAGAAAAGATGTATCTTACCTGCGATGTAACGTATATAAACCCACGATTGCAGTTAACATTGTGAAGAACAGTAAATGCCAGAATAGACCCATCACATAGCTGCATGTATAAACACACGGAAGAAGTGCATGAGAAAATATTTTAAATCTGCTAGGATGACATAATTCAATAGCTTAAAATTGGAAGTTAGAAATGACAGAAATAACTCCACTAGATATGGGTCCCTCACTGTACTGGTTGATCAATCTCTTGGCAAGTAATCCAACTAAGTTGTGCAACCTTGTTAGCAGGAAAGAAAAACTAACTTGTACACAAGAAGCAAGGGTTTTGAGATAAAAGGCTAAAGCCTTGAAAAGAGAAAATTCTCAGTAATTTTACTGCTGAATTCTTGGTTTGCTGATCATACAAAATGCCTTTATATAAGCTTTAGATCTACATCCCTAAAGTGACCCAATTAGGATTAGGGGTAGTAAACCTATAAGAAATAGGAATAGTAAACCTGACAGGAATGGTTGATCCACTAGGAGAATGCTTAAACCTATTTCTAAGCCTAAAAAGAACAGGACTCCTATCGACAAGTAGAGTCTGAGCACAAAATAGAATAAAACATAAAAAACAACTGAAAGCTGTGCTGAAATCAGTAGCTGTTGGGTCTAATTGGTCTTCCATTTGGCTTGTTCCTAAGACTTATTTCTCATGACACTCAAGAAATTGCTCAGCTAAGTGCTCTGTGTCATTTCAATTCTTTGGAAAACCATGATAAGGACCAGTGTGTGATGCCCAAATAGGATTGTGGACTCTAAACCTTTAACTACTTTATGAGTGTTAAGAAAGCAGTCTCGCTGACCTGCGGATGCACACGAATTCGCTCTCTTAACACCATGAACCATGCAGGCCTTGATCCGGAGAGGAAAAATCCTTCATAACCATTAATATTCTTGAAAATAGTAATCCTCTGGGATAGTGATCCATTTGATGTCTCCTCCCTCATGTATGCATCCAAGGGGGTGCGAAGAAACCTCAAGTTCCTTAGTCTAGAAGAGTTAATATTGCTCAAACTTGAAGAATTTGGGGCAGAAATTGGATCCTCAGTTTTAGAAGTACTCTCCGGTCCTTCAAATATATAAGCATGGTAACAAAGTACAGTGCCATCAGTCAATATTCCAAAAAAAAATGGACGGCTGTGACTTCCAGACCATCTCTGCATGACCAACTCCACAACCTTCATATTTTCAAAAACTTCCTTCCTGCCTTGGCCAGTCATTTGTTCGGTTATATTAGTAGAAATTGGAGAATCTTTTGGAGACTCGTTCAAGTTAGAATCCATAAGATAGGTCTTCCCAGAGGTGAAATCATCCACAGAGAAGACACAATTAAAGTTTGGCACATCAAAAATTTCAAGAACACCGCTGTCATAGCAAACAACACAATATATATCATCCTGGTCAGGCGTCCCACTATCAGTACCATCAATGGCCTCTCCAATGCCAGAAGAAAGCCATGCATCAGTACTTGCTTTGCGAAGCCATGGCTCTGGCCCTTTATCATGATACAATGTACAAGCAGATATTGATTTCTTTGACCCTTCAAATGCAGCTGGAGTATTTATTGAAATGGTGCATGTGGAAGGATCTGCAGTTACAAATCAGATACACCAATTCAAAGCAGGAAAAGGGGCAAAAGAAAAAGCAAACAAGAACGTAACTCTATAATTTAAAGTCCTATTATTTACAGCAGTAAGGTTATTGTTAAAGCATCCAACCTACAGCCACTAGGAATGGACAGAGAGGCCTACAACAATATATGGGCACCTGAAATCCCCTAAATGAAACTATTGGAATCAGGCCACTTAACAGTCATAAAGTGAATGAGCACAGGTAGTTCGTTTCTTCATCAGAAAGTCATTGATGACAGACTTACCTCCTACAAGAAGCCGAATGCTCTCATTACTCATTCTCAGCATCACAAAAGGATCTGCGATGGAAACAGACAACACCACTGGAATTTCTGAACCAGAGTTAGCTTCAGAGTTAGAAGATGCAAAGCTTAATTCCTGGGTCATAAAAGAGCCATCCAAAATTCGAGCACCACGCTCATAGACCTGAATAACTCTACGCCTGAAAATGAATTCCAGGAGATAAAGCTTCAGGACTAACAGAATCATTTCAATATCCTAGTAGAAGAAGATAATGTATACGACAGTATTTACAAATCTGACGACTTAGAACAACATACAATTCATAGGTGACTCATCTAGAAGCATAAGAGTAAATCATCACCAGTTCTAAAAAGTAATGAAACAGAAATAACTCAAGCATTGAACTTGTTGTCAAAGCTTTGAAATTGTTACCCAAGATCCATGGTCCAATTCCCCAATCCCCCATTGGCCTCTCTTATGTACCAAAACAATAAATAAAAGAAACACACACAAGAAAGAGCAAAACCAGGTCCAACTTCCAAGATGCACAAACACAGTAATAAATATTTTGAATTATACCAGTCAATGCAATGAGCAACTACAATGTGTATCAAACAAAGAAACCTACATTTGACACTGAAATAGCTGCACAGGAGAAAAGAAAGCAAGAATAGTAGTAGCCAAAACATAGATATGCACCCTCTTGCAGACTCAGAGGCAAAAGGACAATTCATATACAGAAACTATTAGGGCCAATTCGTTTCGTCTAAAGTCAACTGATTTTTTTTAACTTTTTCATCTTTTTTACGTGAAACCAATTTCATTTGAAAGTCAATGTTATGTAGATGCAATAATCAATTTGAAAGTAAATTTTTAGGATGTTGTTAAATTTTTATGAATTTTTCTTTTTTAAGACTTGAAACTAGAAAAATTCATAAAAATTTAGTAAGATTATAAAAATTATATTTTTAATTGATTATTGTAGCTACATAATATTGGCTTTTAATTAAAATTAGTTTCAAGTAAAAAAGATGTAAAAATAAGAAAAAGTCATTTTGTAGTCAATTGGCTAAAGTTGAAACGAATTGGGTGTAAGATTTGTCCAGTGATATCCACCATAATTTTCATATTAACCCGTGTTTAACAATTTCAGGTGAATAATGCAGATACTATGTAAGAATAAATAGCAAAAGAATATATTATATCCAATAACAAGCACCAACAGCCGTAAAAGTTTCAATAACAATAACAAACTGCATCTAGAAACAAAATATCATAAAAAAAGTGAACCAAATATAAAGTAACCTTCCAAACAGATTTCCTGCTGTGACTGTTCTTCCTTGCACATAATACCCAACACTTTCAGTAACCTCAGTTAGAACATCAGCTGTCTCAAGCACCTGGTCCATTGCATGAAACAGCGAACATGATAAAGTCAAAATGATGCCAGCAAATCAAACAAATTCTTTTGTTCTAGAAGAATGCTAAACATTGCACGCAGATGGTATTCATGTTCAAAACAAATATCCAGAAGTGTATTTACAGAATGGGAAAAAAAACAAGAACAGCTTGTACAGCAAGAAGGCAAGGGATCAAGTGTCATTGTGATAAGCCACCATGAAGACATCAATGACTCGTCAAGGACTTTTGACATTAATTATTTTGAAAAACGAAATAAAAAAACATAAATTAACTCTTCTTCCACAGTATAAGACTCAAGGCATCAACTGTGTATTTAAAATGCACCATAATTGTTAAAGCGTCCATCCCAAAACTAATTCGTAATGAGTGAAGAGGCCTCACCACAATATGAAGGCATAATTAACCCCTTGAACAAACCATATGGGCGTTAACACTTAAAACACCCCCACCTGTGTAGGCCGTTGTGACAATTGGAAAACAGACATGTCACATGGAATATGACAACAACATTGGGGCTTATAACTTGAAAGCAGGGCAGTGACAAAGCTTGGGTTCTTATACCATGTGAAAACATCCAACCCAAACCAATTTTTATAAGTGGGGAGGCTTCACCACAACATAACCACTTGACTTAACCATGTTGTTTTTGGCCACTCAATACAAACCAAAACCAATTGGTAATGAGTAGAGATGTCTCATCACAATATAAAGCCTTAACTAACCCCTTGATTGAACCATGTGGGATTGCCACTTAACAATAACTAAAAAGAGGCCATGAGCTTATGATCCATTATTTGAGCATAACATTCATGAATAGGACTGGGCCATGGCAAAAAAATAAATCTACGAACTCCAACCTTCAAATTAGCATCACATGACAAAACATTACCATAGTACGAGCTTCCAAACTTATAATCAAATAAGCATGATATTCATCAGCAGCAGCACGTGAGCTCTTATGATAAACAGTCCAAATTCCCTTGCAACCAGGCAGTTCGACCTACAGAGCATGTGAAACAAATGAAAATCAAAGCAAGCAGTAGGAATTAACATAAACCACAGGATGGTGCAAAGAGGATAAATCCAGAAAGGATGACAACTAATTTCTCCTTTTTACACAATTAGGAGATGCCAACGTTGTTGGATTCCATCTAGACACCACCTTAGCTCATCAACATGATCAGCACTCATGTGACATGAAATGCACATAAGGATCACTTCAATATCAGGAAAAACGCTAGGCTTTATGTGTTCTCTAATGATCCAGCCAACCTAGCCGTGAATTAATATAAAACTAAATCTGACACAAACATGCACACACACACACACACACACAAACATTTATATGTCACTAAATGCACAGTAGAATCACTCAGACATGGAACCAAAATGTTCAATTGGAACTTGAAATATTAGATTCTAAACTTCCTTTCTTATGTCAATATGACCAGCAAAAGGAAAATGGAAAATAAGAGGAATTATTACTATGGTGCAATGCAGTTACTACATACTTTACTGTAATGGCCTCAAGTATTCAAGTGAAACAGCAGATGGATACATGAGACATTAATGTACAGTTATGATTTCAGACAGCAGTTCATATTTACTGGGTGAGTATTATCCTGCATGTCTGACATATTTAAAAAATTTGAAACAGCACATATTTTACAGAAAATGGACAAAATTTAGAATAAGAGATCTCTTAGTGTAAAAAATTCATGCTGTCCCCCCAAAATATCAAGTCTAAAACAAGCTAAAACTTTTAGTTGTGTGTGTGAACTTTATGCACCTAACAGTTATCAGACCCCCTCAATGGAATTTAACCCATACTATACCAATCCATCAACCTGCAGCAGGTTTGGCCCCCCACCAGCCCCTCGGCCTTAGCTTTTAATCCCTTGTTTTGCGATCTTTTTTCACCAAACTCTGAAAGCCGATACTTTCTTCCAAACTAAAAACACTAGCATCACAACTTCTTCAAAAGCAAATAAAGAGGGCTTCTACAACCTGGGCAGACAAGCCCTGGTGAATATTCTTACGTGCAAGAAAATTAATTCATATAACTTCAATAGGTCCTGCCAAAAATATATTTAAAAAGAAGGCATCATAGAAGCAGCAGTCTGTAAAGACTGGAGTTATCCTTATTGCAATTAATTAAGAAAAGGAATAGTTCAAAGAGACTTTGGACCTCAGTGATCATCTCAGGACGAATTGATTGCCGAAGAATACATAATGCACCATTTTTCCCATGCCCAGAACAGCATACCTGAAAGAGGCAATGATAACCTTTAATATACACTCAAATAATCATGGGAAATGAAAACAGAAGCAAATTGATGCAACCACAGAAACGTGGAAGATAAACTAACTTGTACACAGGAAGTTAGGGCTTAGGATGAAAGGCAAAAGCCTTGAAAAGAAAGAATATTCTCAAATATTCTCAAATTACTGCGAAAATAAAAAAAAAATACAAAAGTCTTGGTTTGCATCACTAATCCAAAGAACTTGCACAAAACATGAAATGGAAAATACAGCAGACTTGAAAAAAAAAAGCTACAGACCAAGAGAATAGGAGATGATTAAAGCCCATCATTATACATTTTGTTTCAAGTTCCTCTAGCAAAACATAAGACCCTTCAAACCAGCAGTAGGCATGCCAATCATGAAAAATTAGCAGGTAGAGCCGAATGATACTAACCAGTTCATAGTTACTTTGCTTGGCAATTCCAGCTGCATTTGCATCAGCATTTATCCTCAAGCCATATGCAAAGTCCTTCAGAGGACCAACATTAACCAAAGAGTCTCTAACTACAAACGAGAAAGTTTTCTGCAAGTATGCACAACAGGCAGGCTTAGGACAGAAGCCAAAAGAAACATGGAAAGAAAACTGTAACCATCCTAAACAGTGCAGATTAAACAGTTAAACAGAAACACAACAATCTAAAGCTAAATAATGCAATTAGAAAAACGATGCATCACAATGAAGGTGCACCTACTGATTCAACAGGCAGAAAGGATTAGAAACAATTGTTTTGCTTCAATTCACATCAATCAGATATAATCTTAACTCAAAAGCCCCCAGGTCCTCCAGCTGTAACTACTAGTGCTACCATAAAGATAATAGAGGAGGAAGGGATGAACAAAAAGAAGGAACAGGAGGGGAATTATAAAATTAAATCCTCTATTATTGCTTTGATAATCTGAGTGCTATCGTGTATACACTACAAATACATGTGAAAAAGGTAATATAATATCTAATAAGGTTAGATTAATATGATGGAAGACTGTTAGCGAAACTGTAGTGATTAATATATTGAAATCTGATGGCATCGTTGAAGTACTCAAGCAACCTTCCTCAAACTTAAAAGGTGCTGGTGAAACAACCACATTGAGGTTGCAAACAAAATCATGGAATTGTCACTGACTTAACCAAACAGTTTACAAGCAAAAAAAACTACATCGGATAGAGCAAACTATCTATCCAGTGGTAAAAGTTGACCAGCTGGATTGCCAATGATGAAACTGCAGCAGTAGGGTCAAGAAATCTCTACAAGCCTCAATTCTAGAAGACACAACTGGTCAATACGTGCATGTCATGTGGATTGAAAAATGTGTGGCCAAATAATTTCTTGCTAGAACTATTCTAGATTTATCAGCTCAACCAGAGAGTATGTGCGGTTTCTTTATAAGAATGCAACATATAAATCACATGCATGGAGCCCTGGACTTCAGAAAAGAAAAAATTGATTGTCCACATATATATTCTGCCCCAAACTGAGCCAAAACATTTGGCCTAATACCTTGAGCGGTATTGATGCAGTTTTCAATTGAAGGGTCTTTTTCTTTTTCAAATAAATGCATAAATGGGTCAAAACGCTTAGTGTAAGCAGCAGCGCCATAAAGGATTGAGATTGAGGCTCCAAAACCATCTTAGAAAAATAAGAGCCAAGAGGAGAGGAGGAACAAAAGGGGGACTATAGGACTACACATCTTGTATCATTGCTTAGAAAATCCAAGTACTATGGAGTTACTTCATTTTTTTATAATGAAAACTTTCTTGAGAAGGCACTGAGAGGATGCCAAAAAATTATCTACAAGATAAGAGTTTCAAAGCTTCAGCAAAATACTATGGGATATTAATATTAGATAACAAAGGCTGATGTTTCAAAATCATATCAGAACCAAAGCAGTAGTTGCTGAGTGTTGATTCTCAGTCAGGTTCTCCTGGTCCACATCAGGCCAGTTCTATCATTTCACTGGCTAGCAATTGAGGAAGCATGTTAAGTGATGCAACCCCACATAGCTAAGGAGTTGGTGTTTCATATCATGGTGGGACCAATCCACCCATTGTCAAATTGTCTTGAGCTCAATATTCTTAACAACTACAAACAACAGTTTATGCTTGCTCGATCCTAGTGTGAAGTCATCAATCTTATGGTTTTCTAGCTTAGCCAAATGAAATATTTAAACTATCAATTAATTAGCTCCATTCCCTCCCAACAAAAGCATCCGCATTTCTCTTTTTTTTTTTTTTTTTTTTGAAAGGAAAAACATGGAGAAAATATTTAGAAAATAATATTCTGCAAAATGCAACTTCTACGTTAAAAAAATTACACAGCACCTGTGCCGATTCAGATTTATTTGAGGCTGAACCATATAGGGAGAGCTCTTCACCACCGACCATATCTTGCAGAGCATCAGAAGATGACTTGTGCCGCTTAGCTGAAGGGAGACCATCAATACCTCCAACCTAGGAAAAGAGAAAGGAATTGAGTATCATTTGCTTTTAAAGATAATCCTTTTTGTAATTTGAGAACAAACATTTCAACTATAGTGAATTTGTTGCATGAACATTAATGAACCACAGTATATATGATTGACAACATGAACTTCAGAACACCACAGAAACAAATAATTCCAGTATACCAACATTTGAAGGGTAGAGGCAATGAAGGAAAGGAGAAGCAAATTGGAAAATGTGAACCAAATATGACTAGAATGAACTTTTGAGGCACCACAGGCAGAATGTGATTTTCACATGCGCAAACAATATACAAATTGACATTATACCACAAGCTAGAAAAGAAATTCACAATTAAAAAATAATCATTAGTGGGTATGTCATCCGCCTCATCGTATGGCCCTCCTAAGTCACCTCAAAAGATAGTTAAAAAGGAAAGAAGTATCTGATGTGTAATACACACCTCTTCTTTGAAACTAGAAGGTAACATTGAGGAGCCAGAACCACTGGCAAATTGCACAAGCAAACTGTCTCCTAATCGGCTGCCCAGGAAAAACAGTGAATCCCCAATAGTTGTTATGTCCTGAAGTATTACATAAAATTTTCAAAGATAAGTATAACAACTCAAACAAATACAAACATGCTCTATAACTAATACTCCCTCTATCCCATATCTCTTGAATCATCTAGTCCGGCATGGAGATTAAGAAAGTGGAGAAAGTTTATGCATTGTTTCCCACTTTCACCCTTAACTTTTTACATGTAAATCGAGAAAGTGGAAAAAAGTGAATATTGAAATGATATTTTCGAAGGCAGTATGGTAAAATAATTTACTAAATATGGAAATGTTGCAAAGATCTAAGACTGTCCAAAATAGAATATGTTGCAATAGTTTTGGGACAGAGGGTGTATTACTTTTCTCCCAGAACCAATAAACTTAACTAACCGAAGTAAGAACCGAAGCCTTGGACTTGGAAAGATCGAGTCGCTGCACAACCCTACAAACAAGAAGAAACAAACATCACAATTTCCACACATAAAATCAAGTTAAGAATTAAGTGTTATGTACAATTGGGCATAGGATAGAGTAGGAGAGAACTTAAAAGCCATTTTTTGCGTGAGAGGGATCTGAAATTCAGCAAAGAATCACAAGTGATAAAAAAAATAAAAACAAACAAACAAACAGCAGCAGCAGCAGCAGCAATAATATCATTATTATATTCAGTAGAATTTACTGCCAAAAAGAAAATAAAAATAATTCAGATAAAAGAATTCTTAATCTAAGTCATGACATCACTTTCAAGAATTATTCCCCAAAAATTGTAATAGGTTGAAAACATTAACAATATGTACAAAAATTTAATATCATGAGAAAAAGTGGTGTATCAGTGCACTCAATTACAAATAATTCGCCCAAACATCAAGAAAAAAATGCATAGTACTAAACTTCAGTTATAACCAACATATTCTATGCTATGCGTACTTAACCATCATCACCACTACTGACGCTCAGTCATTTCTAGAGTTAGGGATAGCTGCATATCAGCTTATTCATGAAATCCCCCTAAAGTTCCAAACAGCCAACAAATACTTAGGGTTTTTTCTATGGAGGTCCTTGGATCAAACCTAACCTTCACTAAGCATGGGGACAGACTAAGGAAACCCAGGTAGGTCCACTGGGCCTTATAAAGAACTTCAAATACCAATTTCAAATTTGTTTTGCCTACCTCATTACCAGAAATAACAATTCTAGGGAACGAGAAATGCATAATCATTCAAAAGTTCTCATATATAATTTGTCGAAACAAGAATCTTTTGAATCACAAGATATAAGAACCCATGATTATCATCATCATATTGCAGCTTAGTCCCAACTATGCTGGCATATAAACATGAACTTTATAATATTAATTAACCAGTAAAAACCATGTTGACATTATAAACCTGCACATGAAGGACAATTTTGGCAAGATTTTAAGCCATATGCCCTTCCAGAAGCAATTATCTAGTAAAAGAATTCATAAGAAGTCATAAAACAACACAAACAAAATATATTGAAGACTGTTAGCCAGTTCCAACCTGCCATCAAAAATAAGGGTGAGCAGTAATAATTCTCCAATCTTTGTTGACAGCAAAGCAACATCATTCGTTAACCAACTGGCACGAGCAGCATCAAGTTCCACATTGAAACTTGACCTTGGAAGCTCTTGACTGAAATGCAGCAGAAGAAGTAAGTTATCCAGAAGCCAGAAAAGGTAGTGCCCAGAGGAGAGGGGGGGGGAGGGGGGGGGAGGGTGTACGATAATCATCAAATAAGCTCAAAAGGATCTGCGACATCGTTAAGCCGTAACTACCCCACATTGTTAAGTCAAGGGGTCAATTAAAGCTGTATATTGGGTAAAAAGGGCACATATACCACTCATCTTAGGTCAAGTGAACAATTTGCCGACTAAAGTATATTTTGAGGCAAATATGCCACTAATGCTTCCCATAGGCAAAGAACCCACTAATGTGATAGATTTGGTACAAATTACTCACCGAATGTGGTTAACAATTAGAGAACTTTTACCCTTGATGTAGTTTCACCTTCAAGCATATCCAGTTTGGTTCCAACTCACTTGTTTTGACTTGAATTGAATTAGTTTAGGATTAAAGTCTAACACAAATGTTAATATCTTAAAACAATTTCGGTCTTAACAAGATGTTATTAATAAACAATTAGTGTCAAAAATGATGGGGTTTCTGCTACCCATGCATGGCCAAATAAGACCCACGCATTATCTGGCAATAATTTGTATTATTATTATTATTATTATTATTTTGGTACAGGCAATAATTTGTATTATAGATGCCCATATTAGTATATACCGTTAATAGCAGTGGCTTATCTGCCCGAGAATAAAACACTGATGGCATATAAATTAGTGGTTGATTTGTTCCAATGACATAATATTAGTGGCATATTTGCCCCTTTTGCCCTTTATATTGTGGTGAGGCCTCTTCAACCAATGCCGATTGGTTTTGGGTTACATCATTTAACACCACTAAGATCATGTTGTTTAGAGCATAACACTAACATTCTCCATGAATATTAACAAACCCATAATTAAAAAAAATCAATGATCTAACAATTTTAATTGCTGCTTCAGAATGCAGGAGAAATTAACCATCATTCACAAACTTAAGGACTCACATATTGACCCCTTCACAATTGAACAGTTGATAATCCACATTAAGCATTACAACTGCAAAATCACGGCTCAGGACCAACAGCTTACCACCACAGTAGGTAACTTAACTTATATATAAGCATATATCACTGCACACACATTATGGTCCTCAGGCCTTTTAACATTAGTATCTGTGTACTCAGCATGCTCAACCAAATTATATGACATTTGTTTTTTTAGAAACAAACAAAATTTTCTTTGACATAATAAAATAATAATAATATTTCTCTTCTTCTCACAAATAAAAAAGAAAGAGAAACATGACTTGCATTTTCAGATTTTTTTGCTTTTCTTAGGGGAGTAAGAATGGAATCCCTCAAGGGTTTGGTTAACCCTTGGATATTAGTTTCTGAAAGCAGCAAATTTTTCCACTTCTAACTCTTCATTATTTGGAAACTTTTTATTGGAGACAGAATGTTGAAGAACAAAAGAGTGCACAAACAGATGTGTTTTTATGGAAAAGTCAGCATGACATTAGGCAGCTTCCTCGGCAGAAACATGAAAAGAGGGTCAACAAATGTTGTCTGAGCATCGGAGCATTAAGTAGAGAAGATGGAAAGAAGGTAGAGTTGAGACCTGTTATCCACAGGGACAGCATAACTGTTCAAACCTAGTGCACATGATGCCGACTGCAAATACAGAAAGATTCCAGGTCATAGTGCATAATTATATAAATTAAAAGAAAATCGGAAGGATGTAAATCAAAGAACAGCAGAGAAAGACCAGCAATGTGAATCACTTGTACAATGAAAACAATTACCTGGCTATGGAAATGAATTGTATTTGCACCAATGACAAGAACCCCACCAATTGGTGAAGGCACTGCAAGTAGCTTGTAAGCATCATGAGGTAGATTCTGAAAAGAAGTACACAGAAAAGGTTGCATGAGAAAGGAAAGCAGTATGAGATCCCACGTTGATTCATTCCAATACAACACACACTAGACTTCCTGCAGGAACAAAATGCAAGATTCTAGAATCTAACACAAGGAAAAAGAAGCTACATCATAGTTATTGTAGACACGAATGGAAACTGGATTTCATGGTCCAATGGCATCCAAAGTATAAATGACTTAATCAACAGCTGACTCAAGACAAGTTTTGGAGATCTAGCAACTAACAGATACTAGCTAGGGAACTGATAAATATTATAAATTGCCAAAAATTTCATATTAGAAAATCATAACTATCCATGGCAATCATGAAAAATTCTGAGGAATATTCAAACAAGTTGAGACCATACAGTAGCTGACCAAATAAGGGGATGCTGCTTCAAGGTTGTGCTTATACTAAGAGCAGATATCACGCAAGTATGGTGTTTCCACGAGAAACGCCCGGCCCAAGTAGGTTCACGCTCATGAAGGATAACCATCACAGGCTCAATATAACCTACGTGAAACATTGGCAATAAGAAGGCGATCAAGGAATGGCTCAACTGCAACAAAATATCAGTAACGCGAATATCAACAGTTTTAAAATACTAGAACCAATAAAATACTCCATTGATAAATAAGAATGAATAGAACACCGAATGAAGTATCTAAAACTTGTGGGTCCAAAACAAATGACAAACAAAAATTGATGCTAAGATTTCCAATTGTAACCTTAGCATACCATACAACAATAAGGGTATACATTTAAAAGGTGCTGAGAGGATGGAATTTAACGCTAAATATGGTAAAATTAGAAGAAAAAAAAAAAAAGAGGGGGGGGGGGGGGGGGGGGTGCTCTCCATTTGCATGATGGCACGTGAGTGCACGTGGCCTCCCTCTCAATAACTATACAAAGACCATATACTCTCCTTCAAAAACTGAAACAACATCATTCTTTTCAAAATGAGGGGTGGGTAAATAAAAAATTTAAAAACAAAAAATGATTTACCCAACAGAGATATCACACTTGATTATTCTTTTTTGGGGGCAAAAAAAAAAGACAATACAGCATATGCTTCCAAAAGTTATGTCCTTGATTCTTGCTCTCTGGTTTTAAGTTGTTATTTAGGCAATGGTTATAAGTATTTACACACATATTTTCAATTATTGCAAAGATAAATTGCATTAAGAAATTAGAATCCTGCACAGTGACACATACCGTGAACAAAGATGAAATCTTTTATATGCTTCATGCCCAAATCTCGTAGATTGACTATGTAAGATGACTCGATGAAAGGAGAAACTGCACCTCTGGAACCAGGATCATCTTCTCCAACCAATCCAGAGCCAACCTGAAGAAAATATGCCAATATCATTTTCTTCACCCCAGCAGTTTTTGTTATAAAAAAAAATAAAAGAAAAAACTACATCTAGTAAAATTTAGGACCCCCCTTGCTAATGAGAATCTCAACTCTGAGCTTATCCATTGAGAATAAATTCCCAAGGGCCAAATTCATCAGATCTAGGATAATTGTCTACTCAGATCAGAATGCATCTTCACATGTGTCGTATAAGACTCGAAAAGTGATTCTTCTATAAAAAAATGTTTACTTCTAATGAAGTAATTAATTATTTTCATATCAATTACTCTGGGGGTACTAAAAATAATTCTATAAGAATGAACTGGGGGATAGCACATTAACATTTAAGACTGCTTGATGTAAGTGTATCTGAAAGAACTATAGCTACCAAGCATATTGTTAACAACAGAACCATAATTTAAAGTCACTTAAAAAATATTTGATTCCAACCAATTTTCACAAGTCATCAAGAGGCGATAG
Source organism: Aquilaria sinensis (assembly GCA_005392925.1). Classification (NCBI taxonomy): domain Eukaryota; kingdom Viridiplantae; phylum Streptophyta; class Magnoliopsida; order Malvales; family Thymelaeaceae; genus Aquilaria; species Aquilaria sinensis. Next base: position 611,515 of record SMDT01002881.1, on the reverse strand, counting down.
AAGAAAAAAGGAAAAAAACATATAAAAAGCACGAATATTAACTGTCAAAATAACAAATATAATAACCAAAACATCTTAGCATTTTTCCATCAGCAAAATTCTCCCGCATGCATCAGTAAGCCTCAAGAATGTGAATCATCAATTTAACAAATTAGTAGGCACAAGAAGCAAAATAGACCTGGGCAGCTTTAAGTATTATCATTTGCAAATCATAAACAAGAACGCCTCCACACCTGCCTTGAGGATCAACCTTTACCAATGGCCCTCTTGCAAAGGATTCTCTGCCCCTCTTCAAATAAAACCATTCAGGACCCTCGAAGCAATGCATTGAGCTGAAATTGGGATCGCAACTTTTAGTTATACTACCACCATCATGCAGAACAACACGAACCATATAAGTCCAAGATAGAAGAGAGTGTATAATCCTTACGTAGTTCGGAGCCCATGAATGGAATCATCAAACTCCAGGACTGAGATTTTAGCATCTTTAAAGGCTAAGACTATAGAATCTCTTCTTTTGGAGCCATCACCTCCCCCAAAAGAAAGTACTCCCATAGACTCAACATTGCCATGCAATCTGCCACAAGATGTGAATCAGACAAGGTAAACCCTCTACATAAAAACTGACGAAAGAAACTACTTCCAAGTACTTAATTAGTCCAGCTACCCAGGCATTTTCTTTTATTGATAACAATAACTTAAACCATAATTGAACAGAGCTAACCTGTAATGGCAAACAAGCTCAAGGGAAACGCCGGAGACGCCATCCATGACGCCCCCGCGTTTGGCTTCGGCAGAATTCGCTGCCTCCCTGCTGCGCTCGTCCTGAACTCTAATAGCGTACACTTCGAGGACGTTAGCAGCGGCGACAATGAGGTTGGATACGGGGCCGATTCCACGGCGGGAGGGCCACTCAGAATCGAGATCTTCGGGCTGAGAGAGGGTAATTTGGGGGGCGGAATCGGCGCGGGATTGAGTGAGGAAGGCAGAGGCACAGTGCTCAATGCCGGTGGGGCAATGCATCAGCTTGAAGGCGGCGTAGCTCATCGTGTGGCCGCCGAAGGTGGCGGAGACGGGAGTGTTAGGGTTTAAGCAGCGGGAACGAAGTGAACAGGTAAGAGTTCAAACAAGTCCTTCTGAGTTTGGCGGGACGAGGGGGTTTTGTTCTCGGACTCGGTCGGAGCTCTTTTGTCTCTGTCAGAACGGATATAAAGGTTGGAGCCTGTTCTTCTTCTCGGGTATTTGCCGGGGTTCAGTAATTTCAACGACATCAATTCACCATTGAAGCAGATTCTTCAATCCTATTCCTACGACAAGAGAAGGGAGAATTATCGCATCGCGCTTGGGTTTGCCCGGTTGAGTCGCTTTTTTTGTTTTTTTTTTTTGTTTTAATTTAAATCAAATCCATTACAATCTATTACAAAATAATAATGAGAATGAATTATCCTAAACTTATGTATAAACAAGTTTTTTGCATGAAATCTAAAAGACCTTAGCTGCAATTAGTTTATTTTTTTAAGTACTTGGTTTGTGTAAAATATGGTGTCACTCCTCAAATTTACGCTTTATTTATGGGTGTCTTTCTATATTGTCATCAAGCTAGCCAACCCGGGACCTATTAAGGTTTTGAGTTTTCTCTTTTACAAGTTTAGATCAATCACCCTTTCTGCCCCAATTTTTATGCTAGTTACAATTAAAACTTTAAAGCTTAGAACCTACTCTCTCTTGCCCTTTTTTTCTCTAGTAGCATTAGTATAATTTCTACTTTCAAAATTTTAGTTTAAATTTCATAGTACTTGCATTTCAGTAATTTTAAACTATCTAAAACTTTATGAAAAATTTAGAATTTTGATTTTTTTTCACAAAAAAATATGGAGTTGAAAGTATATTAGAAACCTGCAAGTGTAGATATAATTAGAAAAGGTATAATTGACATAGGTTTTGGAAACTTGTAAATAATTCACTAATGTGGGAAAAAAAATTGCAAAACAAATTCTTTATTATCCTTAAAAAAAAAAATTTCAAAGCATCGATAAAATTGGACCTGGATAGAAATACTCCATGAGTGTGATTTTGTGAGTACTATTATAGGGCCCAATTCAGCCAACAATATATGCTTGTCTTGAAATGAGGCAGTGTTTCCTCTCTTCTAAAAACTTTCTTTTTACCAAATGGTAAAAAATGTCAAAAACCAATTTGATGATGATTTACAAGTACCTCAAGATGATCATGAACAACTTTGAAATTTAGCATAATGACCCAAAACAACTTACAGCTCAAAATGACTTTGAACTCAAATTCATACTCATGCTTAACCCTGACCTAGAACTCAATAGCCCATCTTGACCTTAACCCAGGACTTGAATGGATGAAATCTATAACTAATCCAACTTGAATCGAAAGATTCTTGACCTAAGCCCAATATTCATAATGAGACTTGCGATTGATGCTAACTCGGGACTTAAGATTGACAATAGCTTAAGCTTGTAACTTAACCTTGACCCAACCATGGATGATGGATTAACTTAGCCCAAATTCCCTTAGTTTACACTTGTTAAACGAATGTGTTTTTACCTACTTGGGTTGAACAACTAATCATGTTACATTTTTCCTGGTTGGGTTTTGAAAGACAATGATCATTTTTCTCAAAAGTATTTCATTCTATTGCCACTGGAGATTTATGTCAGAAGGTCTCAAGTTAGATATGGTTGCCCACAGAATCGCTGCCCTCAGCTGTAGGCCAGGCCAAGTTCTTGTCCTCAACCTAGACATTGGAGCCGTTGCGCACATTTCATGTCGAGTTGTCAAGCAAAATCATAACCAAATTGAAAACCCTAGAGGATTTAGTTATAGAGGAAAGGGTGGGGATGATGTGGTTGTGTAGGCAGGGTGGGAAATAGTGGTGGTAGTAAAGGGCAAGTTTAGATCTAGCCAGATGAGGCTAGATTTTGCAAGGTAGTAATGGGACAAGGAACAATGGTAATAGGGAGTGGTTGGGAGATTCGACCAAGGCTAGATATAGCTAGGCGATAGCAGCAATAGGAGTGGGTTGGCATTGCTAGTTGGGGCAAATCTCTCATAACTAGGGGCAAAAATTTTCAATGGCATTTGATAGTAAATATTTTGTAACTTCAAGGGGAATTTCGAGCATAAAAGTGAGTAACACGTTAACACAAATGCAAATTCACAAAATGAATTGTCTGCAGTCTGCTACACTTTGATACATAAGATTGATGTAACCTTGAGCAAACCCCAACTTACGAATCATCTGGATGCAACCGTGACAAATTATATATACACACACAATAAAATAGAGATGAAATTTATTGTTCATGAATAGCAAAAAAAAAGTGAGCACCTTCCTAAAAAGGCCATTACTATTTAGTGGGAAACTTACATGTACCCCATGAGATTTGTCTTAACTTATAGTTTGCCTCTCTATTTTTAAAAACTTGCATTTTGTCTCATGTTTCTTTTACACTGTCCTATAACAATTTCTGGAAATGTATTTAAACTATACGATAGTCATATTCTAATAATTTTAATCTCTCTAATTTTTTATAGTTAATAGATATTTTAAATTTTTAGTTTTTTCTTTTCTGTAAACATAGTTTCCTTTCTGTAAATGCACATTAGTATTTTTTAAAAAATCAGTTAATTGTTAAAAAAATCAAAAATTTTGAAATTACTATAACATAGTTATCAGACAGTTTAAATTAGAATTTTAGAAATTGTTGTTGGATACTATAAAAAAAGCAGGGGTAAAGTGTACGTTTGACCAAACCACATAGAGGTTTTTATAATTTTCCCTTACTATTTATCTAAACCAAACTTTTTTCATATGTTTGTTTCATGTTTTTAATGACTTTGATTTGTCTTGCTTTTTTTTTGTTAATTACAATTTGCCCTTCCTGTTTAAGAAATATACACTTCACCCTCTATATTTTTAATATAGTCTAACAACAACATTCAAAATCTGAATTTAGACTGTACCGTTGTCATCTTCTTATTTTTTATAATTAATTGACATTGAAAAAAAAAATACTATTTTAAAAATTGAAAGAAATACAAAAAGAAAAAACTGATAATTTAAAATGTGCAATGACTGTAAAAAAATACTATATAGATTAAAATTACTGGAAGATGACTACCGTAATGTCTAGATTAAGATTTTAAAAGTTACTGTCGAACAACATTAAAAAAATAAGGGATAAAGTGTATATTTCTGAAATAAAAGAGGTAAAGTATAATTTCATCTAAACCTCAATAGGTAAATTGTAATTATTCCTTTTTTTCGCTAGAGTCAATTCGCAGCCCTTGAATTCTTGATCTTTCTCTAATAATTTCCCTTAAATGCAAATATAATCCCAAACTCCTAGTGATTTTTACGACTCTAGTATTATGATACTACAATTCTAACCAAAATACAATCTCATTATGCTTCAAGTCTTACTTCCTGAATCTTTGAATTGTACAAGTCTACAACCTGATTTGTGATTTTAAAAATTTTATTTTTTAATACTCAGAATCACATTTAAGATAAAAAAAAAGTAAGTACCATTAGGATTAAAAAAAAAGATTGATATCTGTTTTTAAGGATTCAGAAAACACTCAAACCAATATTTTAGTGACTTTGTGTGGGAAAGGGGGAGGCCAAAATCTAAACAGCAACCTTGCCAATGTCCCTTAAGGCATTTATTTTTCCTAAAGTTGTACGCATGTTTGTTGTTTGGTGCTAGGGATTTAGTATCCTAGTAAAAGATCAGGCTCTTTTTTACTTCTCGTTTTCCATTTCTTGATGTTGCATTTTTGCTGCTTCTAAGGTTTATATGTTCCTGTCACAAGAGCTTGTTTTGGTTAATGGCTGTGTTCCTGTAATTAAATTTGGGATTTTTTGGGGGTTTCTTGTGTTGGTACTCGGATTTGAAGGTTTTGTTTTGCTGTTGTTAGAGCTGATTGTTGCTGGTTGGAAGCTGGAAATGTTGAGTCGGATGATTGGGATGTGGAAAAGTAGGGGGCAGGATTTATCAAACAAAAAGTAGGGGGCGGAAAGTTCGTTACTTTCACGTTCGATGCTACTTCAGCATCAAGGCCAGAACCAGATCAGCCTTTTAGACCCATTCGTCCAAATTTCACAACGCTGAAAAGTTGAGTGGGTTATGTGTCCAAAGCCTTCAACTTTGCTGCGGGATTTAGAATTTTGCCATTAGTTTCAATTTTTTACAGCTCCGAGTACAGAAATATCCCTGAGCCACCCATGACAGAATTTCGGTCCGTCGTTACCAGGGAAACAAAAAACACAGATTCATTTCTCAAAGCAAGTCAAAACATGTTGATTGAACAGACATCTGCAGCAAATCCGCTGTCTCTTTACCGTTTGAACTGATCAGTCAATCTAAGAAGCTTCGTCATTTGTCATCGATCCAACAAGAGAATGCAAGCGCACGACTTGGCTGTATAAAATGATCCACGAAAACAGAATTGCGCATCTTTCACAAAGACAGCCTCAACTGTTTATGGGGGACAAAACTGACATCCTCATTTATCTGCATGAAATGAGGCTTGTATTAAAGCAATTTTGGAAAGGGTATTTCTGAACTATTGATATAAAACCTGTTTAACTTACAGATTTTGATAGCTCCGCAATTTTCTCATCGTTAATACCTAAAGCAGCCAGGACCTTGTGGCCAGCTGATTGTTTCTGTGCCCAAATGCCTAGGAGCAGATGGGTTGTCGTAACTTCACCAGGTTCTCCTGCAGTTCACAGACCAGTCTCAGATGAAGGGTTCAAGAGAAATATCATCAAGCTTCGAAGAAATTAAGAGAACTCCACATGGCATAAGCAACAAAGACGCAAAAATTAATTAAATGAAGGATATGATACTGATCAGTATCCCACTCAAGAATTTTCTTTTGAAGCAGAATGAATTCTAGTTTATGTTAATCTATGTCCACTTGATTCACAACCTTACTTCTGCGTAGCTGCAACCCCTGCGACTAGTATTATGTACTCAAGACAACTCATTTGTCTTACAGACGGGTTTCAGCCAAAGAATTTAGACTTCCTCAAGAAACTCATAAAAATTCCACCCATTGGTATCACATGCTAGAGCACTTCCTTACATACCGTCAAGTAGTGTCTATCTATATTCTAACATCATACCAAGATTTGCTGCCATCTTGGTGCTTTGGTTTCATTTTCAATGAGTAGCAAAATTCACCCTCTCAGCTGTTTCCCCATTGGCTCGGGGAATCCATCTACCACTGTCATTTTCGAAGTTCTATTCACCTCTTTCTTCCGTTCTCTTGATCCACGAAAGAAAAAATTGCAAGGGTTTAAACCTCAAAGAAATTTGGTTCACAAGGACAACGCGAAAAAGATGTCTTCAAGTTAAAAGGCTCTGCTGCTAAATAAACATATTCCTTAAGAAGAACTTATACATTCATTTACCAAAAATAATGTCACAGAAACATGAAAAAAAAAATAACTAGAATTGTAAAATAAAAACAAAAACATTTTGTCAGAATAGCAAAAACGTTCCTTTTATTTTTTTTTCCTTTTTTGTGAGCTAATAAACAGACACGGTGGCAGAGAATAAAGTAATAAACACCCACATACACCAGAAATAAAAACAGCTAATCTACCCAAGACCACATTAACCAAGAATTGTTGCATAATGTGGAAAATACTGGACAAAACAAAATAAAGGATTTTGAGTCCACTTGCAGATTAGCCGGAGATGTATAAGAAGGGCATAGAATGTTTGATAAATTGGTCAATCAAATGATGGCAAAAGAATAGTTTTCATAGGCATAGCATAAAGGTGAATCTATGCCAGCACAGTTTTTATTATGTGGAATTGAATCCATTCCAATGAGGAACTGAATTCCGGCTGCATTTTCTGCTGTGTTTTCCTTCTCCGAATTGGATTGCAGCCACATGAGTAAAAGACAAAAGGAACACAGATTTGAAATTGCACAAGTAAGCCACGAGGCTCACAATAACTACTCTACAATCTTAGGGCAATTTAGGAAATTCATGATAAAACATGATTGGCGAAGAATACAATTTGTGAACCGTGAAAATTCAGTTACCAAAACAGCTAATTTAGTTTCAGTGTTAATTAAGCAACAAATTTAATGCTTGCTCAGTGAAGTAAACGTATGGTCAGTTCACAGGAATGAATGCAGAAGACTTTTGGAACCCCCCCCCAAAAAAAAAGAACGATCTAATGGCTTTTACTCTTTTGTCAGAAAGCATGTGCATGGTGGCACACGCAAAAAGACCGGGAAGGTTAGGTGGACAACTTTACAAATGTGATTTAGCTCAGTTTCATATCAAATGGGAAGCTTTCCGCAGCCACCAGTGTAGGAAAGAAGGAAGGCACTCAACAAAATAGGACTTAAGTTGCTTGAAACTGTTTCTAATTTTTTAACTTTCAAAAGCTATGTGGGAAAACCTTTATAGCTAGCTTAACCATTAAACAACGGGAACTATGTACAGTTTGCACAACTTATGCAAGAACCAAGCATCATATGACCATTATTGTTAATTAGATAGCAGAAAATATAAAAAAAGAAATCTTAGAGTAAACAACATAAAACTGAATGTCAATACCTGACTTCAGCTTTTCCTCAACAGCCCAATCAAGTGCCTGCTGAGCCTGTTCAGTTAAAGGGGGAAATTCTGGAGGTGTAAGAAACATGTATGATTTTCCAAGTAAGCCCACTATTTCTTCTCGCACCTTGGCAACTGTGATTCCATTATCCCTCAAAAACTTGGCTGCTAGACTTGTTCCTGTGTATTTACCAAGTATCATCAAGCATTCGAAGTAAAAAAGAAAAATATTTTAGCTCTCAAAGTTTTCTTAAATCTGACAAACAACCGTGTCCTAGAAGGAGAATCAATACAACAACCAAACCACAAATTTGAAATCCTAGATCCACAAATAACTAGTCTGTTTCAGGTATCTTAAGCAAATCTCAACACCAAAGTATCCAGCAACGTCTATTTAGATATCTGCAAATAACTTCAGAAAACCATTTTTTATAAGAAATTCAGGAAAACCTTTATTCCCTGGATAGCTTCTTTACAAGCTTTGCTAGTAAATTGAACAGAGAACTGTTCTACATGCATGTAAATATATTCATACGTTCTTAGATATTCAAGCATTAATGGCCCATATGAAGTACTTGAGAGGGCCTTCTCTATTACTGCAGCTTGATAGAAAAAACGAAGCCTATGTCCATTTGACCTTTGCCAGAGGCCCAGAGTCAATATGCAAAAAAGTAAATTTCAATCTTAACATTTCATTTACAGAGAAAAAGTTTTCTTCCATCTCTTTATTCTCTCACAAGAAGGTTGCACCAAGAAGTAGACCCTTATCTCTGTTCTCTTTTGCATTAATTCATAATGGCAAATTTGTCTTCATAAGTTACTTCAGAAAAGCCCTATAAACTTCATGCCACTAACCTCAACATAGTGGGATTCAGGTGTCAGATAATAATGACAATGATGACAACAACAACATAAGAACACTGACTAAAAATTGGGAAACAAGAGAACCAAGCCCAGCTGCCCAGGCCAATCTGAGAATACATGGGGCAAGATTTCAAAACCATCCTCGATCCAATTAGAGTAACTAAAGCACTACTTGGCAGTTCATGAAGAAAGAGCTCTTTCTAGTTTAGCAATCAATAAGTCTCTCCAAGGTCAACATACAAACCCATATCTACAAAATGAAACGCATATTTCCATCTACTCAAAATGATTCTTTTTGGGTTCCCATTGGGAAGAAGCAGGACAAGTCCCAGGCACGCAACAGATAAATTTCACACTACTTAATTACAGTGAAGCAACCAAAATCCTGATATAAATTTTTATAAAAACGACAGGATAGAATATGTTTCGGTTGTCATGATTCAGCTGCCTGAATGTGAAACTGAGTTCATTGGAGCTTTGCTCTTGAACTACTAGTAACTTAAAACAAGCACCAACAGTAACTACTGCATGGAAGATTTTTTTTCAGTAACAGGCGAACCTACGATCTGAATTCAAACAAACGTCTGAATTGAAAATGAAAGTAGATTTCTAAACCTTTTAGCATTGACAGAACGTCTATAGCAAGTACTTATTCTAGGTAGTACTAAGTTTCCTCTCAAAACAATATACAAGAACAACGACTGTCCTATATAAATCACGTAAGAATAACTAACCCTCCACCAGAATCCCCATCAGAATTGCTTCGGTCCCCGTTTCCGGATACTTGAGCTTTAACCCCTCCAGTCGCCCCAGTCCGAAGGACCTTATCGCCCTCCCTGACCACCTAAACAAACACCCAACAGAAAAAAAAGGACACTCAACCCAGGCACAGAAATACAATATTATGTCCGAAAGTTGCGATTTTTAAACTCACTTCGGAAGCTTATCAGTAGGAGCCGCCAACTTTTCCCTGCAAGATCGACCCGGTAATAATTATGTAAAAGAGTAACACCAATTCTTATCATTTGAAATAAGAGAGAGAGAGAGAGAGAGTTTTAGGACTTACGAAATCGGGAGACTTTGACACACGGTTAATGCAGTGGGGGAATTATGCTTCGTACCGAATCTATTCGAATTGGGATTTTTTATTATAAGCTTATTTCCATGGATAGAGCTGGGAAGAAGAAGGGACAGTGATGACGGTCGGCGGTTCAGGCGGGAAGATCCGCAGGTTGAAATTGCAACCGGTGAAAATGACAGCAATCGAGCTGCCATTAGTGAAAGAGGCAGAGAAGATCGAAGAGACAAGAAAGGAGGAGAAATTTTTACGATTTCTCAGGATTGCATTAGTTACGTGTGTTGTGACTCCATTAACGGGAGCTTCCTCTCTGATGGCGCCCCTCACTCAATCGTCTGCTAGTCTTCAGGATAAAACCTTGGAACAACTCGGAGTCGGGGTAATATGTTTCCCGGGTTCGGGTTTGGATAAACTGGATTTCACCGAGTTCAAGGGGCTATGTGTACCGATTGAACAGAAAGGGGCTTTATGTCCGTTTTGTTCGAGCTTGGGGGCCAATCATGGATTTTCGCCGGCTTGGCCCTCTGAGTCTCGGATGGAACGACGACCACTGAAAGGTCCAGCGAGCCGAGCACTTTCCTAGTACCGGCGGAACCGCGGAGCAGCCGTCGTCTTCACACCGGCACGTAGCTGTGACGGCAACCCAAGAGTTCCGGTGAGCACCCTTCAAATCTTCCCTCTCTCCATCAATCTTCGCTATTTATATGTAATTTTTTGGAATTGGAACCTGCCGTGTTTTTTGTACACTTCCGATCAAAACTCGAAGCCGACTCGGTGCCACCGTGACCTTCGAGTGATAGTGATGCAGTTAGCTCTATTTACTCTGGTGAATTCATTGTTTGAAATCTTACAAAGTAAGTCACTTCAAATGGCTGCAAAAGGATGATATTTCTGAACACCCTTTGTGTTTGCCCTTGAATTTGGTAGTTTTGACGTTGTTGAAAGAGTCAATGTCCTGGCAAACTGGCTGCAAAAGAGCAAATATGTGTTTGTTACTTTTTTCACAGTTTAATTTACTCATTTATCTTGCATATCGATTATTGAATTCCAATAGTTTAGATTTAAATTTAGGCCTCACATTTCGTGTGTGTTCGAATTAGTACTGTTGTATGATATAAATAAAATAAAAATCAAAGTTAAAATGGGTCAATGGAAGTGGTAAAGTATAATTAGTACTCTGGTCTGTTTCATACAACTGTAGGAAGTAGCAATTGGAGAACGCATAATGAACTGTAGATGAACTCCAAAACAGGTTTAGTAATGATGAATCTGCCTTGTTTTTCGGGTATAAATCTGCAGCGTAATTGAAATTTTGAAACTAACTTTTGGGCTTTACCTGGGGACATTATGAATGTGGCAGACCTGTTGATCCTTCTATCCATGTGCTTGGGCTTTTTAGTGGATCGGCATATCACCATACTTTGTTTTTGGATTTTCAGCCAGGTGTAAGAGAATTTCAAGCTTCAATCTTGAAATCCTGGCAAAAGTATAGATTTTGACATATACAATCCTGCTGAGAACTAGAGAACCCACATCCCTTCAGCAAATGCACACAAGGCAGCAACTAATTCTCCATTATCATTGTTTAGAGTTGCAACAGCCATGGCCATTTCTGCTCAGTTCCTTGTATATGTAGGTTTTTGTGCCATCTTGATTGCAGGCAAAGGAGCTCTAAATACCCTATCTTGACTTCAGAATCACCATACCGCTCCCCACCAAAGAAAAAAAAGTATACATTGGCTTCCACAATGTTCATCTTAAAACCAGAAACATTAGAAATTTTAATCAATTTATACCAAATCATCCTCTAAGTTGAAGTCTTCCTGCAATCAAAGAGTAGATCATCTGGAAAATAGATTGCAAGTCAAGTTGATTTCCTGATATCTTAGGGTACTTGAATCTAGCTCCCCTTTGAAGAGCAGCATCTTTCTGGTTAGGTATGTGGACAAAGAACA